>CAJHQP010005787.1:0-43099 GCA_905132765.1 Moricandia arvensis | reverse complement strand
TGTTGAGTCTAAAGGCTACTATGATGAGAAGAGTTGGGAAGAAGTAGGAGACTTATCTCAATCAACCTCAGATAGAGCTGAGAACTTGAGAAGGGTAATGGAAAGTATTGGCATCAGTATACCAAGAAGGAGTGTTGAGACTGAGCCAACACAAGATCAGCCTAGTTCATCACAAGAGGAATCTGAACATAGAAATGCTGAGGTTCCTCCTCTTGATCATGAAGGGGGGAATCAAACTGAACCACAACAAGAAAGTTCAGTCTCTCATGACCAAGAAGAGCAACAAGAAGAGGAAGTGGTGAGTGGAGATCAATCTGCGGATGATGAGACTACACCAACTGAAGAAAATGTCCAGCCATTGAGAAGAAGCAACAGGGTTAGACACCCTCCATCAAATTGGGTCAATACCAGAGTCTACTTCAACTCACAAGCAGTAGCTCATCCCACCAGAGGTGTGTGTTCTCTAGCTCAATACCCACAAGAACATGTTGTGTTTATTGGCACACTGGACCAGGGATACATACCTAAAACTTATGAAGAAGCTATGGAGCATAAGGTGTGGAGAGACTCAGTGGGAAATGAAACCAATGCCATGATCACCAATGACACTTGGTATGAAGCTGAACTTCCAAAAGGGAAGAAGGCAGTGACCAGCATGTGGATTTTCACCATCAAATACAATGCAGATGGTACTGTGGAGAGGTGCAAAACTAGATTGGTTGCAAGAGGATTTACCCAAACCTATGGAGAAGATTACCTTGACACCTTTGCACCAGTGGCAAAACTTCATACCATACGGATCATCTTATCTTTGGCAGTAAACTTGGAATGGGATCTATGGCAAATGGATGTGAAGAATGCTTTCTTGCAAGGAGAACTTGAGGATGAAGTCTACATGAAGCCACCTCCAGGCCTAGAACACCTAGTAAAACCAGGAAATGTCCTTAGACTCAAGAAGGCTATCTATGGGTTGAAGCAATCACCAAGGGCTTGGTACCACAAGCTCAGTACCACACTCAATGGAAGAGGGCTTGTGAAATCAGAAGCTGACCATACTCTCTTCACTCTCACCAGATCACAAGGCATTGTGGTAATCCTTATATATGTGGATGATATCATCATCACTGGAAGTGATAAAGAAGGTATTCTCTCAGCTAAAGTCTTTCTTAAATCATCATTTGATATCAAAGACTTGGGTGAGTTAAGGTACTTCCTTGGGATTGATATATGCCGATCTAAAGAGGGGCTGTTTCTGTCTCAAAGGAAGTACACACTTGATTTGTTGAGTGAGGCAGGTGACTTAGGTGGAAGAGCAGCCAAGACTCCACTAGAAGATGGGTACAAAGTCTTACGTGAGGGGGAGATAGAGAACAAGCCATATGAAGATGTCAAGAGATATAGGAGGATGGTTGGAAAGCTCATCTATCTTACCATCACAAGGCCAGACGTGTGTTTTGCAGTGAATCAAGTCAGCCAACATATGCAAGCACCAAAGATACACCATTGGAACATGGTGGAGAGGATCTTGAGATACCTAAGAGAGGCACCAGGACAAGGAGTTTGGTTAGGCTGCAACCAGAGTACTGAGATTGTTGGATATTGTGATGCAGATTGGGCTGGAGATAGAGTGGACAGGAAGTCCACAACCGGCTATTGCACTTTCATTGGTGGCAACTTAGTAACTTGGAAACCAAGAAGCAGAAGATTGTGTCATGTTCAAGTGCAGAAGCTGAATATAGGGCTATGAGGAAGCTTACAAGTGAGCTCATTTGGATCAGGAATCTACTTAGAGACTTGGGAATTGAGACCACAACTCCAATCACCATGCACTGTGATAATCAAGCCGCAATTCACATAGCATCCAACAATGTGTTTCATGAGAGGACCAAACACATTGAAGTGGATTGTCACAAGGTTAGACAAGCTGTGGAGCAGAAGATTATATTGCCTTGCTACACTAGAAGTGAAGATCAACTAGCTGACATCTTCACCAAGGCAGCAAGCACAAAGGTCTGTGAGTTCATCCATTCAAAACTTGGACTCATGGATCTCTCATCTCACTGATCTCTCCTCTATGAAGTATTCTACTCTTTTTCCTTGACTTGGGTTTTCTCCCATTGGGTTTTACCTAGTTAATGTTGGATTTTCACCAGAGTATGTGGATCTGGGTTTGTGTGTGATGAACAAGCCTTTAGAGGCAGTGATGAACTCGAAATGAATGAGAGAAAGGGTTCTGGTTTACTTGTGTGAACTTGAATCAGAATCAGAGATTATGAGAGACTAAGAGAGATTAAAAGACTAAGAAAGGGGAAGACTTGAGAGGGATTCGAATCAAGAACACAACAAGCTTTATTTCTGAAGTGGAGAGGGGTTTTCCCCCTTACTCCCTTAGGTTATAACTCGCCATACATAAGCCTTTATATAGGCATTACAAGTTTAAACCTTGAAACCTAAATCTAACGGATAGAAACACTTGATATAATGGATGGTTGAGATGAGGTGAAGACTGGTCTTTGTGTAGGCTGGTGCTAGCTGTCGAATTGACTGAATGGATGGGCAGGATTGCTTCATTTGAATAAGTGGCCAGGATTCTGCCTTGTGGGGATAAGGCTGGAAAGGTAAAGCTACTTTTACTTTCCAGCTGGAATGGACAGCCCACAAGATCCTATGGCATATTCCTTTGCCACATAAACTCTCCACCTCACTTTGGTTTCTGGATAAGGATCAAACTCCCTAAGATGCCTTCTGGTTCCTTTCTTCCTTCTTTAAGGTCGGATTATGTTCTTCATGACTTGGGGCTCAAGTCTTCACAATGGAAGTGTACGGATTAGGGTTTGGTCCGTACACTTTTCGCCCTAAGTTTGCACAAACCCAGAATCCCCAAAATGGTCGATATAAAGTGGTTTTGGGTTGACCTCGTCCGTACGGTCCGTACAGTGTCCGTACCGTCCGTACGGTTCGCCCTATTTTTGCACATTCACCCATTCTCTCCCAAAAGGTGTCTAAGTCCCTTCTGGACTTATCCCAAACCTTACACCAGCCTTCTTGATACTTCTTGACATCATTAGACCCTCCTAAAGCCTTTCTGGATCTTCCCGGAGGTCTAACCCTATTCTTGCACAAGACTCTTTCTTCACCAAACATCATTCTCATACCATTCCACTTCTTCAAGTTAACACTCCCCCTCAAGCTTGACTCTAGTGATCCTAAGTCAAGCTTGGAACCTTGAAGTCACTCCTCATTAAAAACCTTATGAGGGAAAACCCTCCTTAGGGATAAAACCCTCATAAGGAAAAGAGTAAGCTCCTTCAAGGCCTAGGGATTGGCCAGTGAGTTCTTTGTGTCTCAACCAGTGTGGTGAACACAAAGAACTCTGGATCATGGCCTAACTGTGGTGTAAGCTAATCCGACTTGGATTGCTCACCACTAACCCTTCTTGAGCTCATCTAGCTCATCTCATACTGATCTTGGTCTCTCCCCCTTTCACCCAACTTCTTGTTGGGTTAAGTGCTCGGATGACCAGCTACTCACACCATTGAGTACCATCTTCATTCTCTGCCTTGGTTGCTTCTTCTTCTTGAATAACCACCAAGGACTCCATCTTCACAGATCATTGAAGCTTCTGAACAGTTAAGGTTTTAATGAGGGAATGGTTCATAGCTTCCAAGCTTGACTTGTTCCACATGGTCAAGCTTGAGGGGGAGTGTTGAGATGAAGCAAGAATAAATAGGGAAAAGGCAGAAGTTCAAGTTAGCTTGGGAGGCAAGTCTTTCCGTACAACTTGACCTAAGAGTGGCTTGGAAGGCAAGTTAGGGTTGAGGACGAATTTAAATAACTTCTTCTGGTCTCCTTAGGCTCTGAATAAATTAAATAAGGGGAAACAAGTGGCTGGAGCCGTTGGAGTGTGGTGACAAACCAAAGTCACATGTTTGGCCAAGGAAGAGAGAGAGAAGGGAGCTGTCCCTTTCTGTCCAAGCTGAACGTGCCCTGACCCATACCAGAGACCATCCAGAGTTAATTTGTTTATTCATTTCTTATTGTCTTCTCTTGTGTCTATTTATGTAACTCTTGGACCAACTAAATGAGCAAGGAAATCAGTTCATATTTATTCTGGTTCTCTCTCTCTATTCTCTCACGAAATATCTCTCTCTCTCATGTTCTTGCTGTGTTCTTCATTAAACTCACATAAACTCTCTATAATTCTCTCATTCTTACATTGGGTTCAAGTTTGTTCCTCAATTCCCCGGGGACCAGCACAAAGCATAGACATCCAAACACCTTTAGATGACTTAAGGCTGGCTTCTCCTTGTTCAGAACTTCAAATGGTGCCTTGTCATCTAGAACTTTGGTAGGTGTTCTTTTGATCAAGTAGCAAGCAGTCATCACCGCATCACTCCAAAACCTTTTGGGAACATTGGACTGGAACATGATCGACCGAGCCACCTCCATAAGATGTCTATTCTTCCTCTCAGCCACTCCATTTTGTTGTGGCGTGTAAGGACAGCTTGTTTGGTGAAGGATCCCATGTTGAGCTAGGTGTTGCTTGAATGCAAGGCTTGTATACTCACCACCATTATCAGACCTGAAAATCTTAATCTTGGCATGGTAATGGTTAGTCACATAAACCTGAAAATTTCTAAATGCATCAAGCACTCTATCCTTAGTTTGAATGAGAGTTATCCAGGTGTATTTAGATTTTTCATCAATGAAAGTAACAAAGTATTTGTAGTTTTCCCTAGATAAACAAGGAGCAGTCCACACATCTGAATGCACAAGATCAAAACACTTTTCATAAAGAGTTGTAGATTTTGGAAAAACTGCCTTACAATGTTTACCCAAGATACATGCTTCACATTCATTATTCTTATACATGACACCTGGTAACATTAAGCTTAAGGCTCTAACATGAGGATGACCTACTCTAGCATGCCACAATGCATCATTATTCAACATAGAAGTAGAGCTAAACGAGTATTTAAAATCAGAACGAGGGGCAATGTCTTCAAGCATGTAAAGATCTCCTTTGGTTATTCCCTTTCCGATCAACTTATGGCTCTCAATATCCTGAAACTTCACATCATTAGGACTGACTATGACATTACAATGCAAATCAGTGGTGCATCTCTTAACTGATAATAAATTAGAAGTGAACTCAGGCATATAAAACGCTTTAGACTCCTTATCAAAGAGATTCAACTTGCCAATTCCTCTTATTGCTATCCTATCACCATTAGCAATCATTACATGACCATGAGCCGGTTCTATGTCTTTTATCAACTTATCATCACTAATCATATGGTGAGAGGCTCCTGAATCAACTACAAGCAGTTTACTAGTGTTATAAGCATGATAGGAACTAGGCGAGTTCTGTTCTAAATGATCAATGTCTTTAAGCGGTCTAGATGCATCCTTATGAGAGTCATTTTCATCTTTCAAGTGATCAGGGATACTAGATAACCTATAAGAAGCATAGGAATACCCTAGAGGGTTACCGGATACATTACCATTCTCCTTGAGAGCTTTGATGAGGGCATCAATGTCTGACCTCCTGATCAGCTCATGATCCATGCTCTTCAAGGGAGTGTGTTGGTAAGTCAAGGCCTTTCCTTCCCCTTCACGAGAGGTTGAACCTGCTCCAGCTGAACCACCAGCTTCACTTGCCTCGGTTGAAAGGTGGGCTCTTGCATCACGTTCCTTCATGAACTTTGCTGGTTTGAGATGGGGGTGGAGTATCCAGCATTGGCTCCTTTTATGACCCGGCTTCTTGCAGTGATCACAGTTGCCTCCAAACCTCCTATCATCACCACCTCTTCTTTCATCAGGCCTGAACATGGCTCTGTTAGCCTGAACAGCCTCGGCTTTATTGGCCAGGGAAAGCTCCCCCTTTCCACCAAACAACCCCATGGACCCTTCCTCCTTCTGGATATGAGCACACACTTCCTCCAAAGTTGGAAGCTTTGGTGACTTGAGTATGTGCTTAATCAGATCGTTGAAGGCCGGATTCAGAGTCAACATTAACCCAAACACCTGATCTTGTTCACGCCTCTCCATGAGAGTATCTTGATCTGTTGTGTTGGGTCTAAGCATTTCCAGTTCGGACCAGAGTGCCCTGAACTTACCCAAGTGTTTGGTAAACTCAACTTCTTCTTGAGCAAGGGTGTTTATGGCTCTTTTGAGCTCAAACACCCGGCTCAGATTGGAAGTGTTACCATAGATCTTCTGGAGAGTCTCCCACAGGTCCTTTGGAGTCTCGCAGTAGCTATAAGCTTCTACGATGGGTGGATCTAGAGAACCTTGGATCATGGTTTGCACCATCATGTCATCTTGGATCCACTTCTGTTGAGCAGCTAAAGCAGCCTCCTTTGCACCTTCTTCCTCACTAGCAACTGATTTTGGAGCTTCATCAGTGATATGACTCCACAAACCCTTGCTTCCAACCGCAGTCTTTACAAGCCGAGACCACAACATGTAGTTTCCACCACCTTTAAGAGTAACCGAAACCGCTAACATCACCTTGCTTCCTTCCATCTTCTAAACGAACCTCAAGAACCCAGAAAGCTTGAACCTTTGAACTCGAGATGAAGCTGAAGATAGAAGAACTAAACACCAGGATGTAACGAACCTGGCTCTGATACCATGAGATTTTAAGAGAAATAGAGTAGAGTAACCGAGAGTATGAGAGAAAGAGTGAAAGATTGAGAGATTAGAAGAGAGTTTGCTCGATGTTCATGATGAACTCGAGAGAGAGAAGAGAGAACCACAAGAGAAAGAAATGATTTGCTTGATTCATTATTCAGAGAGGAGTTACAAATATATAGGCAGAGCTTTAGGGTTACAACGGATACATAAAGCAAAGGTTATGGAGTGGGAGACGTGGCCGGTCAAGGGAAGAGGCGCGCCTGGTTTGAACGAGTGGATGAGGGTGCGAGATGCTTTTGGCATCTTGACCAGATGCCTTCTCCTTTCCAGCCTTGGACAGGCTGTCCTGGTCAAGCTTGACCCCTTATCCGCGAGCCATAACTTTACCGAGTTACCAGCAAGTTAACCTTCTCCCTTTTCACCCACCAAGGTTATCTTCTTCCTTCTGCCTTGTGACCCAAGTTTCAGCCATGGATGTACGGACCAAGAGTTGTACGGATCCGTACAACTTGACCCGGAATTTGCACATGACCAAAATGTGATTTGGTCGAGTTTAAAATCATTTGGGTCGAGTGGTCCGTACGGTCGGTCGTACAGTCCGTACGGTCCGTACCGTCCGTACACTTGACCCAGAATTTGCACATCCTCCCTTTGATCCCAAACTCCATCCTAAACCCTTTAAACCTCCTCTCTTTATTACCTCAGATCAACAATGGAGTGGATTAGCTACCCTCTTCATCAAATCAAGTCCAAGGCGTGTTCTTATTCAAAGACCAGGAAGAAAGGTGAAAGCTTTCACCTTGTTACTGGTGGTGGCGACCAAAGTATGAAGAAAGGTGGGGACTTTAGGCATGGGGAGTCCAAGGGAAGGTCCATGGAGGAAGGAGGTGTTGGAGGCGCAACCAATAGCCCCTGATCTTGCCATGAATCAAAGGTGTTCAAGGAACTAACACTAGTTCCTTGTTTGTAAGAACCTATTGTCCCTTGTTATAAAGCTTGATCCTTTATGAACTGAATGTGTTGTGTGATGTGTTTGAGACCTGAGGATGTGTTTAAGATTGCTAGATATGAAGTTTAGAATCTATCCCAGGATGTTTAGATGACTCGTTTTGAATGGTTGAGTGTTTTAAAGTGCTTACTCCAGTTCTAAATGTTGCTTGACATGATATTAGATAGCATGTTCTGAATCTGCTTGCATACATGAATAGAAACTGATTTAAAGTAATGCATTTGGGTCTGGTATTTGGAAATGGCAGTGATGCTTAGTCTCTGTTCTTATGAATGTCTTGCTAGGATGATAGATAGTTGTATCTAATCCGTTTTGCATTCATGAAGTAAATGGGTTAAGGCTGTTGCATACTCTTGTCATTGTGGCTTCCTTAAGGTTGAGACACCTAGACTGATGTCTAAAGGTCGTTTAAGGCAGGGAATGGTTGCCTAAGTGCTTTGTGATAGCATTTAGAGAGTGGTAAGCTTGCATTAGATGGATCTCAATGATAATGAGATGCTGTCTAAGTGCAAAGCTTGTGACATTGGTGATCAAACTTGATGATTAGTCAAGGTTTGATCCCAATGCAAATGTCTTATCTTGTTTGGAGTTTGAGTGTTGTTTCAGGATGCACAACCAGTGTCACTTGTTCAGCATCAATCCGGAACAAGAGGAAGGCTTGGTCCATTGTGTGGAGCAATGGGAAGGTTCTTGGTGCAGTAGCCGGTTGTAAGAAGCGCACAAGAAGAGAAGGTCATCACTGAAGCTTGAGGAGGCCGGTGATCCATGGGTACTTGAAGCTGAAGACATGGAGGTGGACCAGTGGTTTAAGCGCAGCTGTTGGGGTGGTGTGCTCCTGGTTTGAATGCTCATTCAGGCTCACTTTCAAGCTTAAACCTAGACTCAATTCAAGCTTGAGGTGGGGACTTGAGTGAGCTACCTGATGATCTAAGTTCAAGACTTGGTTCCTCCTCACCATTGCACCAGGAATAGAAGATGGAGCCATCCGGGTTTAGACATTGGCGAGTCTAGACAAGAGAGTGGTCAGAGCACTCTTGGCTGTGTGAAGAAGAAGGTGACTCTACAATGCGGCTTCTGAAGTGAGGTGGTTGAAGGGTTAGCTGAGGTATCTTCCAGCATTCCATTCAAGGTGGCGAGATCAGAAAGGAGTGGGCAGTGGTGTGTTGATCAAGATCATGAAGCTGTCCTTCCAAGCTTGACTTGTTCCACATGGTCAAGCTTGAGGGGGAGTATTGAGAAGCTTCAATGATCTGTGAAGATGGAGTCCTTGGTGGTTATTCAAGAAGAAGAAGCAACCAAGGCTGAGAAGGATGATGGTACTCAATGGAGTTTGTATCTTGGTAATCCGAGCACTTAACCCAACAAGAAGTTGGGTGAAAGGGGGAGAGACCAAGATCAGTATGAGATGAGCTAGATGAGCTCAATAAGAGTTAGTGGTGTGCAATGAGAGTCGGTCCAGACTTGCACCACAGTGAGGGCCATGATCCAGAGTTCTTTGTGTCCACCACACTGGTTAAGACACAAAGAACTCAATGGCCAATCCCTAGGCCTTGAAGGAGCTTACTCTTTTCCTTATGAGGGTTTTATCCCTAAGGAGGGTTTTCTCTCATAAGGTTTTTAATGAGGAGTGACTTCAGGGTTCCAAGCTTGACTCAGGATCTATAGAGTCAAGCTTGAGGGGGAGTATTAACCTGAAGTGATGAAATGTCACTAAGGTTATGTGCAAAGTTCGGGTTAAACTCCTAAGAAGGTCTGGAAAGACTTAAGGAGCATCCTGAAGCTTATGCAATGCTGGAACAAGGTCTAAGAAGAGTTTATATTGAAGGGAGAAGGTATTGGAGAAGTTTGGGAGAGTTTGGGAGCATTTGGGATAGATGTGCAAAGTTAGGGCGACATGTACGGACGGCCGTACGGATGGTACGGACCGTACGGACATGGGTGACCCAAATCACTTTATGGTTCGACCTAAGAAGATATTTGGGCAATGTGCAAAGTTCGGGTTGAGGTGTACGGATGTGTACGGACGGGTGGTCCGTACATTGACCAGGCCGTACAAGAACCTTCCCGGAATCAACCAAGGAGAAGTGGATAAGGTCCAAAAATATTATGGCGAGTTGGTCTTACCTTGAGGAGATGCCAAAGGGATATTCCATCAAGGAAGCTGCTGGGAAGTTACCTTTACAGCCTTTCCACGCCCTGGCTCAATCTCAGCCATATACTCTCCAAGGAAGAAGCTGTCCACATATTCAGTCCACAAAACCAGCTATGGACAGCCTGTCCAAGCGTGTGAAGCTTTTGGACCAAGTAATTCAAAAGTGGCGCCCTTGCTTTTGTTGACTCCACATGCTTTCCTCCTTTAGGTTTAGACTTGTATCCAGCACTCATTTATCTATTTAAAGACCTTCTTGGGCGATTGTAAACATTAAGGGACTAAGGGGGAAAACCCCTCTCCACTTCCAGAAATAAAAAGCTTGTAGTTCTTGGATCGAATCCTTCTTAAGTCTCTCTCTTTCTTAGTCTCTTTAATCTCTCTAAGTCTCTCATACTCTCTGATTCTGATTCAAGTTCATACAAGTAAACCAGAACCCTTTCTCTTCATCATCTCGTGTTCATCATTGCCTTAAAGGCTTGTTCATCACACACAAACCCAGATCCACATACTCTGGTGAAAATCCAACATGAACCTCATATCTTCCTCACGCTTGTAGCTTCTCCTTACACCCTTCAAAGCTTTCCTGAAATCTATACTTGGCTCTTTTGACAAGAACAAGAGTATCATATCCGTGTAAAGAGTGATAAAAGAATCATTGAAAACATGACCACTTATCTTAGCATGCTCACCTGGTCGCCATAGATAGGTTTGAGATGTTCTAAACTTAGCAAAATTCAAACAAAGCAGAGATAGGATCACCTGACTTGTAGAACCCATAACTCTTTCACCTGAGAAACTTTGGACATAATTTCAAATCGACGTGATAGCCTGATGAGTTAAGTTTCTAATGCAGTTGGTTTCATGGCCTAAATCGTTTTTGTTGATGAGATATGATCTTCTGACTACTCCTATATCACAGCTGGCGATTAGACAGTTTTCAAGATTTGTTTGGTGCTTCTCCAACTTAGCCAAAGACTCATCATTGATACTCTGATCATTGTAGCTCCTCCTTTCACCTGTACCTTTCTCAGCTTCTTTTGAACAAGTCAAGTGTGTTATCAGGTCAAAGAAAGTATTATAGACAAGGATGTCTCCAGAGCACAAAACCGTATGACTCTTCCATCTATTATGCATATCAAAGAAAATATTAGAGACCCAAATATCATCAAGGATCAAGTTCACACATTCAGAAGCAGAGAGTTCTAGTTTCAATTGTGCAACAGGTTTATCAAAGAAAGTGTTATACACTAGAATATCCTCAAAGAACAGTCCTACACGTTTAGAATCATTTTTAGCACACAAACAATCAATCTCAAGCTCAGAGATATTTGCAGATTTCAAAATTTCAAATCTAAAATCAGAATGATGCAATTTCGGTTCATGCAACTTCCTAGGTTCTTTCAAGACATATGTGGATGCAAACAATCATCAGTGTTCAAATCATGCCTAGGAAAATTCACAACGAAACTATTCTCTTCAGTTCTAGCAAATGAATCACAAGGTTGTCTAAAACAGAAATCAGTTTGTTTCAACTCAAGCTCTAAAACCTTTTCAAAAGTGATCAAAGCTTTTGCTATATTTCAGAAACTGCTCAAGACTCAAAACATGACCAGAAATGTTTTTATTTTGATTTGGAAAACGTTTTTGATCAAAGAGGTTTTCTGGTTCCAGTCCTTTAAAAGATCTAAGCAAGTTATCAAAAACAGAATTTGAAACACAAAAATCTTTTACTTTGTCAAGACCAAAACGTTTTATTGTCTTTAGTACTCACTTTAACACACATTATAGGCACAGAACTAACCACTTTAGCTTCCTTACAGTGCTTTTGCTGGTTATGAGACAAGGGTTTAAGAGTTGGGTTAGACTGCAAGTTGTTCTGATGTTCCAACTCTTCTCCTTGTGTTGATTGCTCTGGTTCTCTATCTACTGATTCTTCTTTTGCAACCTGTGACACTAAAACAAGGCTACTCGGTTGCACCGGTTTAAGAAAAGGTAGTTCATCACAAGAAGTACTGAAATTGAATTCAGGCTGAGGTAAGAAAAGAGAACACTCTTGTTCTGTCCCAAACTTTCTGTTTACCAAAGATGTTTCTGTTTGAGCTTCTTGAGTTGGTGCAGTTAAATCTGATTGTGCAGCTGAGTCTGGTTCTGCAAGTTTGAGGTCTAAGACATCAGTGAATGGCGCTTGGTTCTGTACTTCTAAGGATGGACGTGTAGTCTTAGCCTGATTGAGTCGTTTCTCCACATCCCTAAACGTTTGTGAAATTGCCATCCTTATGCTATCTTCAATGGGACACGTTGAGGTTTTGCTTGATGATCCAACTGGACTTGAGTTCTTGCTGTCTTGTTGTTTCTGAGCAGAGTTTGAAGAGCGTAGCTTTGTCTCTGGTTGCCTTTGAAGTACATCCTTGTGGTACTGTCTTGGAACATACTCCCTACGCATCAAAGTCCTCAGCTTATGCCAAGTTTCCACTGGTTCTTTTCCATCAAGTCTTCTGGACCTTATCAAGTGATTCCACCATCTCAAAGCATCACCACAAAACTCAGCAGTAGCCACTTGAACCTTCTTTCTTCCAGCATAGCTTTGACAATTGAAAAACAACTCCATCTTCTCTTCCCACTCCACATATGCTGCCGGATCATCATCACCATAGAAAGGATGGATTCTTATCTTTTGGTCAGCAAACTTGTCTCTGCCTTCATGCCCACGTATCAGTCTTCTCTCCTTGCTTCTAGACTCAAGACTATGACGAATATCTTGTTGAAGATCCTGTCTAAACTCCTTCCAAAGTTGATCAAGACTAGCTTTCATCTTCTGCTGCAGCTGAGCATTCACTGCCTTAAGTAACAGCCTTTCATCCTTAGTGAGGACTCCTTTCTGATCTCCTGCCATTGTACCTGAGACAAGAGAAAGATTAAGCCAGTAATTAGTTCAAGGAGTACACGAGAAGTAAAAAGGAAAAAGATCAACACAAAAAGGATAAGCTTGCTCGGCAAGATAAGAGGAAAAAGGATAGCGGCTAGGTTTTTTCCAATTCTAGGGCTGTCGCCTGCAAGCAAAAAGGAAATTCTTCTAAACCTTGTCTAAAACTTCTCTAAGATTTTGAGCAGCCTAACAACTTAGATCTACTCGTGTTCAAGGTGATTAACAAGATTTGCAGAAGAAACAAAGTGATATAGGGAGACAAGAACTTATGCGGCTAGGGTATATCAACTAGGGTTTCTGCAAGCAAAAAGGAAAAACTTGAAACCATGTCTAATCTCTATGAATTTCGAGCAGCCCTAAACAGATTAGATCTACTGCTTATTCAAGATCATAGAGATGAAACACGGATGAAACAAAAACAATAAGAGAGAAAACGAGTACTTCCCAACCAAAGTTGCTCTGATACCACTTGATGCGCCCCTAGGGTGCTCTTTGGTTGATAGGGATGGATAGATCCTTGCAAGAACGAATCAGAGACTCAAGTTCTTCAAGGTTGTGGATTGAATGGTGACACAAGAGGGATGGAAGATCTCTTGATACTCCTAGATGAACAAATCGGATATGACACACCAATTTAGACACCCTTAGGTCTCTGGATATTACACACCAGAACTCGACACACTTTCTAGAGAGAGAGCCGCCAAGAGAGAAAAGAAACTCGTGGTTTATTGATTGCTTGAGTACAATAGGGTTAGGAGAACCCTTTAAATAAAAGAAACCAGAGAACAGGCTCTCTAGGGTTTCGAAAATAGTAAAAAGGAAAACTATAGTTTAAAAATAACATAAGCTTAAAAATGTAAACTTCTGCTAGTCTTGGGCCGAGATAGAGCCTAAGTGATGTGTAAGACAAGTTGTGGCCTCGTTAAAAACCTTCCTCCAGAAAACCTCGTGGGACAAAACCAAAAGCAAGGAAAAGAGCACGCACCAAATGTCTTGCCTAGACACTAACTCAGCTTGATGTAGAGATGGCTTGAATTGTGTTCAAGACATCTCGGATCAAACCTTGTCCAAGACTTTCTTCTTGTTGTGGATGTGAAGTGAGTAATCCAACAACATTCTCCTTAAGTTTCTTGACTCTGGAACAAGTCATGGGACCTTCTGGAATGGCTAGAGCATCTTCACAAGGTTGCTGGTGCATTGTGACATCATGGGGCTCGTCTAAGATCTCTTTGCCCTCTTTAGTAACCTGGTCCATGATCACATCATCTTCCTTGGTGCTTTCCATGATCACATCAGTACTTGCGGCTTTAGTGAAAATGTCGGCCAACTGATCTTCACTCCTTGTGTAGCAAGGCAGTATGACTTCTTGTATCACCATTTGCCTCACCTTATGGCAATCCACCTCAATGTGTTTTGTCCTTTCATGAAACAATGAATGGTTGTCACAATGCATTGTGATTGGAGAAGTGATCTCAACTCCCAAATCTTTGAGTAATCCTTTGATCCACACCAGTTCATTTGTGAGTTTCCTCATGGCTCTGTATTCAGCTTCAGCACTTGAACATGAAACCACCTTTTGCTTCTTGCTTTTCCAGGTTACCAAGTTGCCTCCAATGAAGGTGCAATAGCCAGTGGTGGACTTCCTATCATTTCTGTCTCCTGCCCAATCAGCATCACAGTATCCTACTACTTCTGTGTTGCCATTACATCCCATCCATACTCCTTGTCCAGGAGCTCCACTAAGATATCTAAGTATCCTTTCCACCATTTTCCAGTGATGAACCTTTGGCACTTGCATATGCTGGCTCACCTGGTTCACAGCAAAACAGATATCAGGTCTAGTGATGGTTAAGTAGATAAGCTTACCCACTAGTCTTCTGTATTGTTTTGGATCATCAAATGGTGTTGCCTCATACTCCCCCTCACGCAAGATCTTATACCCATCCTCCAGTGGAGTCTTTGCTGGTTTCTCTCCAAGCATACCTGCTCCATTCAAGAGATCAAGTGTGTACTTTCTCTGGGATAAGAAGAGCCCTTCTTTAGATCGGCATACTTCTATTCCAAGAAAGTACTTTAGTTCACCCAAATCTTTAATATCAAAAACAGATTTCAAATAAGCTTTAGTGGTTTGTATACCTTCTTTGTCACTCCCTGTGATGATAATATCATCAACATACACAAGGATGACTACTATACCTTGTTGGCTGGTAAGAGTGAATAGAGTATGGTCTGCCTCAGATCTACTAAACCCTTTTCCATTGAGGGTAGTGCTGAGCTTATGGTACCAAGCTCTTGGTGATTGTTTCAGCCCATAGATAGCCTTCTTGAGTCTCAACACATTTCCTGGTTTGACCATGTCTTCTAAACCAGGAGGAGGGCGCATGTAGACCTCATCCTCTAGTTCTCCTTGAAGGAAGGCATTCTTCACATCCATTTGCCATAGATCCCACTCCAAGTTGGTTGCAAGTGAGAGTATGATTCTGATGGTGTGGAGTTTTGCTACTGGTGCAAATGTATCCAAGTAATCTTCTCCATAAGTCTGAGTGAACCCCCTTGCCACTAGCCTTGTCTTCTTTCTTTCTGGTTTTCCATTGGCTAGATACTTGATGGTGTAGATGAGTCGACTTGTTACTGCTTTCTTTCCTTTGGGAAGCTCAGTTTCAAACCATGTATCATTCTTGATCATGGCATTGATTTCATCTTCAACTGATGCTCTCCATTCATCATCTGCCATTGCCTCTTCATAAGTTCTTGGAAGGTACTCTTGATCTACATTGCTTATGAAGGCTTGATGTTCTTCTGGATATTGAGCCAAGGAGCAAACTGCCTGAGTGGGATGAGCAACTGCATTGGCATTGAAGTATACTCTTTTATTTTTCCAGGTCTCTGGATCATGCCTAATCCTGGTGCTTCTTCTTAATGGTTGTACTTGCACTTGCTCTTCAGTGTCCTCATCTTCATGATCTTGAGGGTGATCAGGTTGATCATGACTTTCAGAACCTTCATGCTGCATTGTTCCTTCTGGTTCTGGTTGGTTGTCCCCCTCAGGATCAACCTGGATACCCTCTGGAACTGTATCTGCGGTTTGATGAGGAGTCTCTCTGGGAGCCTCCCTTGCCTTGGGCTGAGTAACACCAAGGCTCTCCAGGATGATCCTCAAGTTATTTGCTCTGTCTGATGGGGCGTGTGAGAGATCCTTCAGGTTATCCCAGCTTTTCTCACCATAATATCCTTTTGACTCAACAAATTTAACATCCCTTGAGACCATTACTCTCCTGGCTTCTGGCACATAGCACTTGTATCCCTTTTGATTTGCAGAATACCCAATGAATATGGCTTTGACACTTTTGGCTTCAAGTTTATTTCTTTGTTCTCCTGGAATCAAAACAAAGCAGAGACAACCAAACACACGCAAATGATCAAGAGAGGGTTTGGTTTTATTCAATACCTCATAGGGAGAGACATCATGGAGTATTCGTGTAGGTGTTCTATTGATCAGGTAGCATGCTGATACCACAGCATCACCCCAAAAACGTTTGGGGACATTAGTGTGGAACATCATACTCCTAGCAACCTCCATGAGATGTCTATTCTTCCTCTCTGCCACTCCATTTTGTTGAGGTGTGTATGGGCAACTGGTTTGATGGATGATTCCATGTTTGGCCAAGTGGTTCTTGAAAGCATTACTTGTGTATTCACCACCATTATCTGACCTAAAAATTTTAATCTTGGCATTGAAATGATTAGTGATATAGCTTTGAAAGTTGATAAAAGCTTCTAACACTCTATCTTTAGATTGGATTAAGGTCAGCCAAGTATACTTTGATTTCTCATCTATAAAGGTGACAAAGTATTTGTGGTTTTCCCTAGATACACAAGGAGCAGTCCAGACATCTGAGTGAACTAGATCAAAGCAATGTTCATAAATAGTGTTTGATTTAGAGAAAACAGTTCTGCAATGTTTACCAAGAATACAAGCTTCACAGCTATCATTCTTAAAAGACAAGTTAGGTAACATCAACCCTAAGGCACGAGAGTGAGGATGGCCTAATCTAGCATGCCATAAAACACTGGAATCTAAAACAGAAGCAGAATTAAAAGCATAAGGTAAATTTGATTTAAGCTTGGTGTCTTCAAGCAAATAGAGGTCTCCTTTGCTCACACCTTTTCCAATCATCTTACTTGTCTCAATATCCTGAAAATGAACCTCATTAGGACTAAAAATCACATGGCAATTAAGATCACAAGTCGCCCTTTTTACTGAGAGTAAGTTAGATGTAAAAGTGGGCATGTATAAAGCCTTAGACTCTTTATCAAATAGTTTCAAATTCCCTACACCCTCAATGGGTATCTTATCACCATTTGCTATCATCACACTTCCTAGAGCCGGTTTAACATTACTAATCAGTTTAGCATCTCTTATCATATGGTGTGAGGCTCCAGAATCTATGATTAAAGGCCTATCAGTTTTAGAGTTGCACTGAATGGAATTTAAAGCATTATGAACATCACTACTAAGGTTACCAGAGTTTGCATTGAGGGCTTTTATGAGAGCCTCAATGTCTGACTTGCGGATTAGAGAGTCCTCCTGGTGGAGTTGAGTAGATGTTCCAGCAATGTGGGCAGTAGAGTTCATGGCTCTCCCTCCATTTTGTTGATGCACTGGTTGAACTGATGGCTGGGCATTCTGATGGACAGCTTCATGAGCCCTGGCCTGATTGAACCGTGATGGAGGTCGGAGATGAGGGTGAAGAATCCAGCACTGGTTCTTCATATGACCACTCTTCTTGCAATGCTCACAAGTGACTCGCCGGTTCTCTGGCTTGAAGTAGGCCTTGTTAGCTGTGGCTTCAGCCTTGTGAGCCATGTTCAAGTCACCTTTTCCACCAAATAGCCCCACTGAGCCTTGCTCCTTCTGGATTTGAGCACATACCTCCTCAAGGGTAGGTAGCTTGTCTGCCCTCAACAGATGTTTGATGAGGTCATTGTAGCCTGGATTGAGAGTGAGGAGTAGACCAAACACCTTGTCTTGCTCACGCCTCTCATTCAGGATAGTAGGATCAGTAGTGCTTGGCCTCAACATCTCCAGCTCTGCCCAGAGAGCTCTGAACTTACCAAAGTGTTGGTTAAAGTCCATATCTTCCTGGTTCAAGCAGTTGATGGCCTTCTTTACTTCAAAGACCCTACTGAGGTTGGATATGTTTCCATATACCTTCTGAAGGGTATCCCACAACTCCTTTGCGGTTTCACAGTATGAGTAGGCCTCCATTATGGGACCATCAAGTGAGCTTTGGATGATATTCAGCACCATGAAGTCCTCTTGACTCCATTTGCCTTCATCTGCCACCACAATCTCCTTGCCATCTTCTCCTTGGATGGTTTGCTTTGGCGCCTCCCCTGAAGTGATATGCGTCCATAAGCCTCTTCCACCAAGGGCATTCTTGATCAATCTTGACCAGAGAAGGTAGTTAACCCCCTTTAGAGTGACTGGAATCACCACTGCCTTGTTTTGCTCCATTTCGAAAAGCTATGGACCAGTGGGTAAAAGGATGTACCAAGAATTTTAGAGAAGTAAAGATGAGTTTCTGAATACTGGAGTAACCAGAGAATAGAACAGAACCAGTTTACTTTGTTTGTATTGAGAAAGGAAGGTGAGAAAAGATGAAGAACAGTTGATGAACTCGCAAGAACAGAGCTATTATCCACTGGATAAAAGAATGTTCTTCAAGAAATTCAAGAACTGATCGGATGAAAAGAAAGAGGGAAGAGTGTAGAGTAGTTTTGCGGAAGAAAATTTAGGTTTAGGAGCCAAATGGCTCTGATACCATGTAAGTTTATGAAGAATATGAGGAAGAACACTCAAGAACAGGAGAGAGAGAGTGTATTTGATTCGAGAGAAGAAGAAAGAGAGAGAGGTTTGCTGTTTGAATTCGAGAGAGAATAGAGAATGAGGAAGGATTCTTTTTCCTTGCTTCAGAATAAACAGGTTTACAAGAGCCTAAATAGGCAAGATGCCTTCTGCCCATAAATGAATAAACAAAAGGAATACATTAAAATAATGTTGCTCTGGACGAGATGCCGGAGAAGGAAAGGGACAGGTCCTGAACGGTCTGCCTGCAAGTGGGTGAGCTGAGCACATGTGACTTTTACTATAAACAATTCACCCTTTGTCTTCTTGCCTCCAACGGATCCCTCTTCTGTTTGAATATTCAAACTTGGCGAGTGCTCCTCTATTCCTTGTCTCTCAAGTCTCCTCTAGGTCACAGATGAGTAACTTGCAAGTCAAGTCATTCCGTACACATGTACGGACTGCCTTGTCTCCCAAGTAACTTCATCCTCTTCATTTCTTTGTCTTCTTTATTCCCTAAGGTCAATAGGACCAGCCAACTAATGGAGATGATGAGCTGATGGGCAAACCAATTGATGAAGATGCATTGTCTATTCCAGAAGGACCTATGACTCGTTCCAGATCAAAGAAGCTCAAGGAAGCTATTGGAGGATTACTTAAGATGTCACTCATACAAGAAGATTGTCTTGGCCGAAGCTTGATCAACCAAGACACCCTCACCACCATTCAAGCTATCCCTTTATCAAGCTGATCATCAACTAGGCAAGCAACCTAAGTGTGCTCTTTTTCCCTACCTTTGGTTTTGTCCCACTGGGTTTTCTAAAGTTAGGTTTTTAACGAGGCCTTAGTTTGCTTCACAAATCACCTAGTTGATGTATCTTAAGATATGCATGATATGTATGCATATTAGGACCGACCACATTTCTATCTTAGTTTAAGTTTAGACTATGGTTTTTATTTCATTATGATTCTCGAAACCTAAAGGAGCCTGTCCTTGGTTTCTATTTAAACTCGTGTAAACCTCATTCTAAGGCACGCAGTCTTTTAACATAAACCTTTTGTATTCTCTCTTTCTCTCTGATCTTTTTCGAGTGCAAGAGCTTGCTGGTGAGTCATATCCGGCGACTAAGGGTTCTCGTTTGGTGTGTCATATCCGATCTAGTGCCTAGGAGTATCAAGGAGATCTTCCACACCTCTTTGTGTCACCAATCGATCCACAAGCCTTGGTAAACTTGAGTCTTTTGATTCGTTTACGCAAGGATCTATCCCAAACAATCCAGAGAAGCATCCTAGGAACGTGTTACATAAGGTCTTGTCTCTTTAGATCACTTTGTTTCATCTGCTAATCAACTTAATCATCTTGAACACGAGTAGATTTAGGTTGTTTAGGCTGCTAGAAAACCTTAGAGAAGTTTAGACAAAGTTTAAAGGATTTTCCTTTTTGCTTGGTAGGCGGAAACCCTATTCCTTTTTTGACCTAGCCGCATATCCTTTTTGCTTTTATCTTGCAAAACAAGCTTAATTTTGTGTTCATCTTTTTCCTTTTTACTTGTCTTGTTTGCCTAGGATCTTTTTACTGGTTGTCTCGTTTTCCTTTGTGCAGGAAGCAATAGGGACTGAGTCTGGGGAGGAAGCAACTCAGGTACCATGGAATGAGATCAAAAGGAGAAATAACTAAGGCAGATAGGCTGTTTCTTAAAGCCATGACTGAAAGATTTAATAAACTCTGGTTGTGTAAGTGAGAGGAACCCCAATGGGGAAGATGAGAGCTTTACAAGGTCGAAATGAGAGTGAGACTGATGAGAGAGAAAGTAAACGAGAGACTAGTGTTTTGGGGAGACTAGAGAGAGATTAGAGAGAGAGACTAAGAGATTTGTGAAGAGAAAGGGGAAACCCCCTCTTCTGCTTATCTATTACACTCGACATTACAGAGTTTAAATAGAGAAATGAAGGTTACAAGGGTTTACAAGAGAAATCAACAAGCATGTGAAGTCAACAAAAGATAGGCGCCTAATTCAAATTTCCTTGGCCAGAAATGCTCACATGCTTGGACAGCCTGTCACTTGCTGGCTCCTTGACTGATCATGTGGACAGGAGTGAGCTCGTGTGGATAAGGGGATAAAGGCACCTTCCTTGCACCTTCCTGGTTGCTGCCAAAGGTATCTACGAGATACCAAAGGGATCTTTCACTCCAAATGGATCTTTCACTCTTGGAAAACAATATCCGACTTCCTCCTTGCCTTGGTACACAAGTCTCCTCCATGGGAGTGTACGGATTAGGGTTTGGTCCATACACTTTTCGCCCCAACTTTGCACAAACCCAAAATATCATTATTTGGTCGAATGTCAAGTTTTCGGGTCGATCTGGTCCGTACGGATCCGTACGGTCCGAGTACATCCGTCCGTACCAAATCCGTACGGCCTTGCCCTAACTTTGCACATTCTTCCAAATGACTCCAAACTTCACCCATGCCTTCTTCCTTCATTGTAAACCCTTCCTAAACCTTGATATAGCAGTGCATAAGCTTCTGGACACTCCTTAGGTCTTGGCAGAACTTCTAAGTGGTTTGGCCCTAACTTTGCACAAAACCTTTAGTGATCAGATTATCACTTCAGGTTTAACACTCCCCCTCAAGCTTGACTCTATAGATCCTGAGTCAAGCTTGGAACCCTGAAGTCACTCCTCATTAAAAACCTTATGAGTGAAAACCCTCCTTAGGGATAAAACCCTCATAAGGAAAAGAGTAAGCTCCTTCAAGGCCTAGGGATTGACCATTGAGTTCTTTGTGTCTAGACCAGTGTGGTGGACACAAAGAACTCTGGATCATGGCCTAACTGGTGCAGCAATGATCTATATCTCTTGCACACTTATGAACCTTATCTTGACCTCTTCATAGACCCGGTTTGTGTCTCCCCCTCTCAACTGACTTCACAGCCATCTTAGAGAAGCTAGGAAACGCCTTGATCATATTCAGTGAGGCTCAAGCCATGGTACTCTTCAACTCAGCCTGATCTTGGTCTCTCCCCCTTTTACCTATCCTCCTGATAGGTTCAAGTGCTCGGACACACCAGATCATCCTTGATAGAGTAACCAGTACCTGATACATCATTCCACAAGTGTATCAGTCCTCAAGAGATAAACCTAACATGAATGTATATAAAGATAAGTTAAGGTTTACTCCCTTGTCTAAATGGTGAGGAGTGGCTTGCTTTAACCAGCCACTTGAATTCCTCACTGCCTGATCTCTCTCGGATCATTGAAGCTCTTCAACACTCCCCCTCAAGCTTGAGACCTCTTAAAGGAACAAGCTTGGACGGTTTGAAGCTTCATGATCCGGACTGAACAAACCATTGCAACCTTCCTTCATCACTCGCCAACTTGATGGACTGCTGGTTGATCCATCAGCTATCTCTTCAGCCACCTCACTCTAGAAGCCGCATTGATAGAGTAGCCTTCTTCATACAAAGCCAAGACTGCTCTGAACAGTCTCTTGACTAAGCATGCCACTGCCTAGACCCTGTTGGCTCTTTCTTCAGTTTGCTTGCAATGGTAAGGAGGAACAAGTTCACTGTACTTAGGATATTCAGGTAGCTCACTTAACTCCCCTCCTCAAGCTTGGATTGAGTCTAGGTCCAAGCTTGACGTGAGCAGTGTAGAGCTTTAAGATCAGGAGTGCAACATCCCAAGGACTGCACATACAACCACTGATCACCCCTTCCTTTCAGTACCAGTGCCTTAAGGTCACCAGTCTCCTCAAGACTTAGGTGATGACCTCGCCTTGTGTGTCCATCCACACACACCAGCAACCACTCTCCATTGCTCTAACAATGGGCACTGCCTTCCTCTTGAACCCGGATTGATGATGAACTGGAACACCTCCTGAAACATCACTTAAACTCCAAGCAAGATAAGACACAAGCATTGGGATCAAACCTTGACTAATCATCAAGTTTGATCACCAATGTCACAGCTTTACAACAGATTAAACCAGACATTATCAAGTTCTAATCTTTGCAAGCAACCTCTCTAAGCACAAGCAAGATCATTTCAGATTCAAGACAAGCTACTTAGGCAATTTCAAGCTCCCTAATCTGCATCTGACATGAATCTAGATGCATCAAAATAAGGCAGCAATAGGATGATAATATGCAGTAACCTTAATCAGTCTCTAACACATGAATGCAACCGGTTTAGATACCTTTAATCAACACCAAACACACATTCATTTAGAGCTGGGATTAAGCATCATTATCAGCACACAACATCAGTCTCTATGCACCAACCTTAGGCGATTTCATTTCATGACAGCAAGCAGGTTTAGACATACTACTAACTCCCTAACAAGCTTCACTAGAATCAGGTTAAGCATATTCTCAAACACCAAGCAAGTCTCTTTAAGCATCCTGGACATATTCTCAGGTTATTCAACTCAACACAACACACAACCAGTCATTATCACACTCAATATCAAGAAGGGACAGTAATAGCTTACAACCAAGGAACCGGATTGATTCCTTGAACCTCCAATGGCTTAAAGGTCTGGACTTTGTTGGATCTGAGAGTCTGGATCGTCACCCACCTCCTTCTCCTTCAGTCTAGGACCACCTTCTTGTATCTCCATCTCAAAAGGCCCCTCCTTTCTTCCTATTATCAGCTTGCCCCTCTGGATGATCTTCTTTGGAACCCGGATGAACATGACTCTTGAACAAGATGGATCTGGGTAAGGTTCATGACGCCTCTCCATCCACCTTTGCTTTCAACGAGTCTCCTTCATCTGGTACAGACAGGAACAGCTGAGAGATAAGGAGAACACTCCAAGGATTCAAGCTTCTTCTTCTTCCAGAAACAGATCTCGGATGGATGTGTCTTCAAGGTTTGGTTTTGAGATGAGAAAGAGTGAGAGGTTTGCGGAAGCTTTTGCTCAGGTTCTGATGAACCAGGCTCTGATACCATGAAAGATTTAATAAACTCTGGTTGTGTAAGTGAGAGGAACCCCAATGGGGAAGATGAGAGCTTTACAAGGTCGAAATGAGAGTGAGACTGATGAGAGAGAGAGTAAACGAGAGACTAGTGTTTTGGGGAGACTAGAGAGAGATTAGAGAGAGAGACTAAGAGATTTGTGAAGAGAAAGGGGAAACCCCCTCTTCTGCTTATCTATTACACTCGACATTACAGAGTTTAAATAGAGAAATGAAGGTTACAAGGGTTTACAAGAGAAATCAACAAGCATGTGAAGTCAACAAAAGATAGCCGCCTAATTCAAATTTCCTTGGCCAGAAATGCTCACATGCTTGGACAGCCTGTCACTTGCTGGCTCCTTGACTGATCATGTGGACAGGAGTGAGCTCGTGTGGATAAGGGGATAAAGGCACCTTCCTTGCACCTTCCTGGTTGCTGCCAATGTTATCTACGAGATAACAAAGGGATCTTTCACTCCAAATGGATCTTTCACTCTTGGAAAGCAATATCCGACTTCCTCCTTGCCTTGGTACACAAGTATCCTCCATGGGAGTGTACGGATTAGGGTTTGGTCCGTACACTTTTCGCCCCCAACTTTGCACAAACCCAAAATATCATTATTTGGTCGAATGTCAAGTTTCCGGGTCGATCTGGTCCGTACGGATCCGTACGGTCCGAGTACATCCATCCGTACCAAATCCGTACGGCCTTGCCCTAACTTTGCACATTCTTTCAAATGACTCCAAACTTCACCCATGCCTTCTTCCTTCATTGTAAACCCTTCCTAAACCTTGATATAGCAGTGCATAAGCTTCTGGACACTCCTTAGGTCTTGACAGAACTTCTAAGTGGTTTGGCCCTAACTTTGCACAAAACCTTTAGTGATCAGATTATCACTTCAGGTTTAACAATGACCAATCATCTGAATCAGATAATGAAGGATCCCATGAACAAGATGATGAAGGATAAGATGTATGAGTTTCGGCAGGAGATTAGACATGAAATTCAACAATCTACTGGTCATAGTCATGAGCCTAGAAGCAGTGAGAGGATACAAAGACGTGAGCATGAAGGCAAAGGCAGTAGCAGAGATAAATTTGCTGATCAAAAGATAAAATTCCTCCTTTCTATGGTGATGCTGATCCTGCTGCATATGTGGAGTGGGAAGAGAAGATGGAGTTGATTTTTAGTAGTCAACACTGTGCTGAAAAAAAGAAGGTTCAGATGACTACTGCTGAGTTTTGTGGTGATGCTTTAAGATGGTGGAATCACTTGATAAGGTCCAGAAGACTTGATGGAAAAGAGCCAGTGGAAACTTGGCATAAGCTGAGGACTTTGATGCGTAGAGAGTATGTTCCAAGACAGTACCACAAGGAAATACTTCAAAGGCAACCTGAGACAAGGCTACATTCTTCAAACTCTGCTCAGAAACAACAAGACAGAAAGAACTCAAGTCCAGTTGGTTCATCAAGCAAAACCTCAACGTGTTCCATTGAAGATAGCATAAGGAAGGCAATTTCACAAGCGTTTAGGGATGTGGAGAAACAATTCAATCAGGCTAAGACTATACCTCCATCCTTAGAAGTACAGAACCAATCACCATTCACTGCTGTCTCAGAAGTCAAAGTGGCAGAACCGGAATCAGCTGCACCTATTCAAGAAGATCAAGCTAAAGTATCATCACCTGACATTTAGAAAGAAGAGCAACCAGTTCAGGACGTCACTGTTCCTTTCATACAGAATGTAATAGAAGAGGAGGCACCCAATGAAAGTAAATGAAGAACAATGAAGAACAATGAAGAAAAGGTTCAAGAACAGAGAGAGAGAGAGAGTTGAATCCGTGAGAGAGAGAGAGTGAGAGAGATATTTCGAGTGCAAATGAGAGAGAGAGAAGGAACCCTTTTCCTTGATTATTTCTGGTCTAAGGCATAAATATAAATAGACTAAATGAAGAGAAACAAGACAAGAAGAATATAATAAACTATTCTGGTCTGGCAGAGGGATAGTGACCCTTCACAAACGGTCCACACCCTAAAAGGAACATGTGATCTCTCCCATTTAAATACTATTCTTGCTTCAGACAAGCCCCAACGGCTCCCTGACTCTCTGAGGTTGATCTGGGCGAGTTTGAACTTCCCTTGTCTTCCAAGGTAAGTTAGGTTGAGCCTTGGTATCTTGAGATGCAAGTATGTACAGAATGCCTTGCTTTCCAAGCTTTTATGGACTTGAATACTTCAACTTGACCAGATGCTAATTATTTCTTTATCTCATTCCTTCTATGTCTTTGTGTCAATACTCCCCCTCAAGCTTAGCCATACAGCATGGTTAAGCTTGGATTCCATGAAGACATCCCTCATTAAAACCTTTGTGTGCAAAACCCAATGGGATAAAAACACACAGAGGAAAAATAGTAGATGCTTCATGGCTAAGAGGATCATGATCTAGACAAGTCTATGAGTCCCAACCTTGGATGGATGGACTCACAAACTTTGATGCTTGCTCCCTTGGTGAAGATATCTGCTAGTTGATCTTCACTCCTTGTGTAGCAAGGTAATATGATCTGTTGCTCCACAGCTTGTCTCACCTTGTGACAATCCACCTCAATGTGCTTTGTCCTCTCATGAAACACAGAGTTTGAGGCTATATGGATAGCTGCCTGATTATCACAATGCATTGTGATTGGTGATGTAGTCTCTATACCCAAGTCTCTAAGCAGGTTCCTGATCCAAATGAGCTCACTTGTAAGCTTCCTCATTGCTCTATACTCTGCCTCAGCACTTGAACATGATACAACCTTTTGCTTCTTGCTCTTCCAAGTGACTAAGTTGCCTCCAATGAAAGTACAATAGCCTGTTGTAGACCTCCTGTCTACTCTATCACCAGCCCAATCTGCATCACAATATCCCACAATTTCTGTGCTCCTGTTGCATCCCATCCATACACCTTGACCTGGAGATTCCTTAGATACCTCAAGATCCTTTCCACCATATTCCAGTGATGAATTTTAGGGTCTTGCATATGCTGGCTGACTTGATTCACAGCAAAGCAGACATCTGGTCTTGTAATGGTTAAGTAGATTAGTTTTCCAACCATTTTCCTATAGAGCTTGACATCTTCAAACAATCCATCTTCCATCTCCCCCTCACGCAATACTTTGTATCCTTCTTCAAGAGGAGTTTTGGCTACTCTTCCTCCAAGCTTTCCTGCCTCATTCAAAAGATCAAGTGTGTACTTCCTTTGAGATAAGAAAAGCCCCTCTTTAGAGCGGCATATTTCAATCCCTAGGAAGTACTTTAGCTCACCCAAATCTTTGATGTCAAATACAGATTTAAGAAAAGTCTTAGTTGAGGTGATACCTTCCTTGTCATTTCCTGTGATGATTATATCATCAACATAGACCAGGATAACCACAATCCCTTGCTGTCCTTGTAAGAATTAGAGAATTGTAGAGAGTTTATGTGAGTTTAATGATGAACACAGCAAGAACATGAGAGAGAGAGAGATATTTCGTGAGAGAATAGAGAGAGAGAACCAGAATAAAGAGGAACTGATTTTCTTGCTCATTTAGTTGGTCCAAGAGTTACATAAATAGACACAAGAGAAGACAATAAGAAATGAATAAACAAATTAACTCTGGATGGTCTCTGGTATGGGTCAGGGCACGTTCAGCTTGGACAGAAAGGGACAGCTCCCTTCTCTCTCTCTTCCTTGGCCAAACATGTGACTTTGGTTTGTCACCACACTCCAACGGCTCCAGCCACTTGTTTCCCCTTATTTAATTTATTCAGAGCCTAAGGAGACCAGAAGAAGTTATTTAAATTCGTCCTCAACCCTAACTTGCCTTCCAAGCCACTCTTAGGTCAAGTTGTACGGAAAGACTTGCCTCCCAAGCTAACTTGAACTTCTGCCTTTTCCCTATTTATTCTTGCTTTATCTCAACAGTCCTGAGAGTGTGAACAGAGTATGGTCTGCCTCTGACTTTCTAAACCCTCTTCCATTCAAGGTTGTGCTCAGTTTGTGATACCAGGCTCTAGGAGATTGTTTTAATCCATAGATAGCCTTCTTCAGCCTCCATACATTTCCTGGTTCTACCATGCTCTCTAAACCAGGAGGAGGACGCATATATACTTCATCTTCTAATTCCCCTTGGAGAAAGGCGTTCTTGACATCCATTTGCCATAAACCCCATTCCAAGTTTACTGCCAAAGCAAGAACAATTCTTATGGTGTGAAGCTTAGCCACTGGAAAAAATGTGTCTAGGTAGTCTTCTCCATAGACCTGAGTGTAGCCCCTTGCCACAAGTCTTGTCTTCTTCCTTTCTGGTTTTCCATTTGCTAGATACTTGATGGTGAAGATCAGACGACCTGTCACTGCTTTCTTGCCTTTGGGAAGCTCAGATTCATACCATGTATCATTCTTGATCATAGCATTGATCTCATCTTCAACAGAGGCTCTCCATTCCTCCAGCTCCATTGCCTCTTCATAAGACCTTGGAATGTACTCTTGATCCAGATTACTTATAAAGGCTTGGTGTTCTTGAGGATAGTGTGCCATTGAGCAGGTCGCTTGTATGGGATGAGCTACTGCATTGCTGTTGAAGTATACTCTGGTGTTCTTCCAATTGGATGGATGGTGCTTCACTCTGGTACTTCTCCTCAATGGTTGAATCTGTTGCTCTTCTACCACTGTCTCTACATGTTCTTCCTGTTCTTTATCTTCACTGGACTGATCAAATTCATGTAGTCCATCTTGATCATGTGCTGTCTCTGAATCATCCTCTTGTCTTTGTTGTTGTGATTCAGATTCTCTGCCCCCCCCTCAGGATCAGGATGGACTGGCTCGACACTTGGTTCAGCTGCTCTAGTTCCCTCAGCCACTGGAGTTGGAGAGAGTCTCCCTGGTTCCTCGTTGCTTGAGGACTGACTGATGCCTAAACTTTCCAGAATGGTTCTCAGGTTGCTTGCCCTATCAGATGATCCATGTGAGAGGTCCTTAAGGTTCTCCCAACTCTTCTCATCATAGTATCCCTTTAATTCCACAAACTTGACATCCCTGGAGACCATTACTCTTCTTGATTCTGGTGAGTAGCACTTGTACCCTTTTTGTGTATGAGAATATCCAAGAAACATTGCCTTAACACTCTTGGGATCTAGCTTGTTTCTCTGCTCACCTGGTGTCAAGACATAGCACACACACCCAAACACACGCAAATGATCAATAGGAGGTTTTA
Organism: Moricandia arvensis; assembly: GCA_905132765.1. Lineage (NCBI taxonomy): Eukaryota > Viridiplantae > Streptophyta > Magnoliopsida > Brassicales > Brassicaceae > Moricandia > Moricandia arvensis. The sequence continues at coordinate 14,335 of CAJHQP010005787.1, read as the reverse complement.
CTTTATTCAGTACCTGAAATGGGGAAATGTCTTGGAGGATTTTGGTTGGGATCCTATTGATTAGATAGCATGCTGCCACTACAGCATCTCCCCAAAATCTCTTAGGAACATTGGTGTGAAACATCATGCTCCTTGCAACCTCCATTAGGTGGCGATTTTTCCTCTCAGCCACTCCATTTTGTTGTGGTGTATATGGGCAGCTTGTTTGATGAATAATCCCATGTTTTGCTAAGTGGTGTTTGAAGGCATGGCTTGTATACTCCCCACCATTATCAGACTTGAAATTTTTTATCTTGGAATTGAAATGGTTAGTTACATAGTTTTGGAAGTTGATAAATGCTTCTAAAACTCTATCTTTGCTTTGAATCAGTGTGAGCCAAGTATACTTTGATTTTTCATCTATGAAAGTAACAAAGTACTTATGATTTTATCTAGATGCACAGGGTGCTGTCCACACATCAGAATGGACTAGATCAAAGCAATTCTCATAGATGGTTAAAGACTTAGGAAAAACAGATTTGCAGTGTTTACCAAGGATACAAGCCTCACAGGTTTCATTTTTAAAAGATAGATTAGGTAACATCAGTCCTAAATAAGATCTTTTAAGATCTTAGACGAATAAGTAACACGAACAAGACTAGAAAGAGATTTGATGAAAGAAAGACTCGGTTTAGACTAAGAACTAAGAAGATTAATGAAAGACTATGAAGAACATTATGAGACTCGAAAGTTTAGAGAGAACTGTATGATTTATTCATAGAGAGAGTTCAGAATATATAGAGAGGGTTTACAAGGGTTTCGTAAAGCAAGAGAGGTAAAGCATGTGGACAGGAGAAGAGGCGCGTCCCATGGTTCAAACGAGTGGCTCTGGTGGCTAGATGCCAATGGCATCTTGATTAGATGCTCCTCACTTTACAGCTTGCACCGGCTGGTAAGCTTGACCAAGCCTTATCCACAAACGGTAACGTTGGCGCCTAAAGCTTCAAGGTTTACCCGACCCAAACCTTTCTTTCACTCCAAGTTAACCACTCGATCTTCTCATGGTAAGTAATCTCCTCTTTTACCTTTTTACCTTTTTCACCTCAGTAACTTTTCTTGTACGGACAACCCCATTTTTGCACATTACCAAAACATGGTTTAAAGCTCTTTTGGGTCGACCTTGTACGGCCTGTACGGCCTTGTACGGACAAGGTCGACTCAAACCCCTCTCTTTTCCTCCTTCTCTCTATTCCACACAAACTAGATACCTCAACTTAACACTCCCCCTCAAGCTTGACCATATGGAACAAGTCGAGCTTGGAAGGCTATGAGATCTCCCTCATTAAAAACCTCACCAAAGAGAAAACCCTGGTTGGGATAAAACCCTTTGATGAGGGAAAAAGAGTGGAGACCTCATAGCAGGGGATTAGCTAAGTTGGTTTAGATCAATGAGTCCCAACCTCACATGGATGGACTCCATTGTCTTCTGTCTTGCAGCCTTTGTAAACACATCTGCCAACTGATATTCACTTCTTGTATAGCACGGCAAGATCACTCCTAATCCAATCATTTGCCTCACCTTGTGACAATCCACCTCAGTGTGCTTGGTTCTTTCATGGAAAACTGAGTTGGAGGCTATATGGATCGCAGCTTGATTATCACAATGCATAGTCATTGGTGTAGACTGATCAACCTCCACATGTTTTAGAATGCCTTTGATCCACACCAGCTTGTTTGTGAGCTTAAGCATTGCCCTATACTCAGCTTCGGCACTGGAACAAGAGACCACCTTCTGCTTCTTGCTCTTCCATGTGACTAGGTTCCCACCTATGAAGGTGCAGTATCCAGTGATCGACTTCCTGTCCATCCTATCTCCTTCCCAATCCGCATCAAAATAGCTCACCACTTCAGTGCTTCTGTTGCACCCCATCCATACTCCAAGGTTTGATGATCCGTTGAGATACATCAGGATCCTTTCAACCATCTGCCAGTGATGTTCCTTTGGGATTTGCATGTGTTGACTCACCTGGTTCACAGCAAAACAGATATCAGGTCGAGTAATGGTAAGGTAGATTAACTTACCAACGAGCTTTCTATAAAGCTTAGGATCAAGGAATGGTCGGTTGTCTTCAATCTCCCCCTCACGAGGAACCTTGTACCCATCCTCTAGTGGCATCTTGGCCGTCTTTCCTCCATGCTTCCCTGCATCTTTCAAGAGATCAAGTGTATACTTTCTCTGGGACAGAAACAAACCTTCCTTGGATCTACATATCTCAATACCAAGGAAGTATTTCATCTCTCCCAAGTCTTTAATTTCAAACACAGATTTAAGGAAGTCTTTAGTGGATTGAATACCTGCCTTGTCACTTCCTGTGATGATGATATCATCAACATACACAAGAAGGACAACTATACCTGATGTGGTCGAGAGAGTGAACAAGGTATGATCTAGTTCAGATTTCTTGAACCCTTTTCCATTGAGAGTAGTGCTCAGCTTGTTGTACCAGGCTCTAGGAGATTGTTTGAGACCATAGATTGCCTTCTTAAGCCGAAGAACATTTCCCTTCTTTACTAAGTGTTCCAGGCCTGGTGGAGGATGCATGTAAACCTCATCTTCAAGTTCTCCTTGAAGAAAGGCATTCTTCACATCCATTTGCCAAAGACCCCACTCAAGGTTAACCGCAAGAGACAGTATGATTCTGATAGTGTGAAGTTTTGCAACTAGAGCAAACCTATCCACATAATCTTCTCCATAGGTTTGAGTAAATCCTCTTGCAACCAACCTGGTTTTCTTCCTATCAATCTTCCCATTTGCCAAGTATTTGATGGTAAAGATCCATCTACTGGTCACAGCCTTCTTCCCTATTGGTAGGTCACTCTCATACCATGTGTCATTCTTAATCATGGCACTTGCTTCAGCACCAACTGACTCCTTCCACTCCTTGTCTTTGACAGCTTCCTCATAAGATCTTGGTATATAGCTCTCGTCCAGACTCACCATAAAGGAACAATGTTCTTCTGGATACTTAGTAAAGGAGCAGACCACTTGGGATGGATGAGCAACAGCTTGGGAATTATAGTAAATGTGAGAATAGAGAGAAATAAAGATAATATGGTGTATGGATGATTCTGGTCGTAAGTAAACAAGAGAATGGTAGAGAGAATCAGTTTGTAGTTAAGAGAAGAGAATGAGTAAGATTAGTGAAGTATAAGTGAAGACCAAGGGATATTGATGGAGAATGAGAATAGGTCGTGTGAGACTGAGTATGAGAGTGTAAAGAAACCAGAGAGTAATAGGATAGAGAGAATTGTGAGAATAGAGAGAATATGGTGAGAATGAAATTGTTTGAGAGTCTGGTTGAGAGAAAACAAGAGAATTGATGAGAGACAATAGTATGAGGCAGAATTGCCTTGTATGAGAGAATGAAAGATTATGGAGAGTTTAAGAGAGTTTCTTAGTATGAGAGTGTATGAGACTTAGAGAGAATATGAGAGTGTATGAACCAGAGAGAATAATGAAGGAGGAGGCTCAATTCTCCTTAGATATTTCGTGGGTTACATGTGGGGGCTTTATAGCCAAGATACAAGAAACTCACAAGACTACAAACACATTAAACTAACAATAAAAGAGGAAACTAAACTAATAATATTGTGTGGAAAGATGATTCAGAACTGGCTGGACAGACTGGTGTAGAACAGGCTGGCGTGGACAGACTGGCATGTCCAGAGAAGGAGAAAGAGACAGGAGGAGAGGCACAGCCTTCCTTGGTGATAGTGACATGTCTACACAACTTCTTATGCACCCCATGTGACTTCTTCTTGTTTAATTCAAACCAGATTGATCCAATTGCATTCAAACTGAATTTCCTTGACTTCTGGAACTTCAGCCACGTCCACAAGGTCTTCCCCACTCATTCCTTGCCTTGCAAGTCAAGTATGTTTAGGTTTTTGATGAACTGTAGGGAGCTTCAAATCTTCTTACTTTGCTGTCCTGGTGATGTGATCATGGACCCGATCACTAAGGAGAACAAGGAGAGTCTAGATGAGCCACATGAAGCCACATTGCACCAGCAGCCTGGTGATGATGCTCTAGCCATTCCTGAAGGTCCCATGACTCGTTCCAGAGTCAAGAAGTTTAAAGAGAATGTTGTTGGATTACTCACTTCACATCCACAACAAGAAAGTCTTGGACAAGGTCTGATCCGAGATGTCTTGATCACAATTCAAGCCATCTCTACATGAAGCTGAGTTAGTGTCTAGGCAAGACATGGGGTGCGTGCTCTTTTCCTTGCTGTTGGTTTTGTCCCACGAGGTTTTCCGGAGGAAGGTTTTTAACGAGGCCACAACTTATCTTCACATCACTTAGGCCCTAACTCGGTCCAAGTCTAAAAGAAGTTTACATTTTTATGTTATCTTAAGCTTATGTTAAAGTTAAACTATAGTTTCCATTTTGCTTATTTCCGAAACCCTAGAGAGCATGTTCTCGGTTTCTCTTCATTTAAAAGGGTCTCTAAACCCTATTGTAAGCCATCCATCTTTTAATCAACAAGTTATCTTTCACTTTGACGGCTCTCTCTCTAGAAAGTGTGTCGAGTTCTGGTGGGTAATATCCAGAGACCTAAGGGTGTCTAAATTGGTGTGTCATATCCGATTTGTTCATCTAGGAGTATCAAGAGATCATCCATCCCTCTTGTGTCACCATTCAATCCACAAACCTTGAAGAACTTGAGTCTCTGATTCGTTCTTGCAAGGATCTATCCATTCCCATCAACCAAAGAGCATCCTAGGGACGCATCAAGTGGTATCAGAGCAACTTTGGTTGGGAAGTACTCGTTTTCTCTCTTATTGTTTTTGTTTCATCCGTGTTTCATCTCTATTACCTTGATTAAGCAATAGATCTAATCTGTTTAGGGCTGCTCGAGTTTCATAAGAGACTAGACAAGTTTTTAAACTTTTTCTTTTTGCTTGCGAGAAACCCTAGAGAGAGAGAAACCCTAGCCGCACAAGTTTTCTTTTTCCTTTTAGATCACTTTGTTTCATCTGTTTAACTTGTTAATCACCTTGAACACGAGTAGGTTAAGGTTGTTAGGGTGCTAGAAAACCTTAGAGAAGATTAGACAAAGTTTAGAGAAATTTCCTTTTTGCTTGGTAGGCGGAAACCTTTTCCTTTTTACCTAGCCGAGTTGTTCCTTTTTGCTTTTGTCTTGCAAAACAAGCTTGCTTTCGTGTTCTCCTTTTTCCTTTTTGCTTATCTTGTTACCTAGAAACCTTTTACTGGTTATTTTTGTTTACCTTTGTGCAGGGAGCATGGGATCCGAGTCTGAAGAAGAAGCTGCACTCGTTAGGAAGAACAAGCTTCTCATGGAGGCTATGTCGGCTCAACTCAATCAGAACATGGTAGCAACCATGACCGAGATGATGAGGACCAACCTCAATGACATCCGGAGAGAGCTCAGAGAAGACATCAGGAGAGCTACTAGCCAAGTTCCAAACCGAGAGACTAGGAGAGAAGAGAGACCTCATGCAACTCGCCAAGAGCATGCCGGTTATGAGGAGACTGACAATGAGTATGAACACCTCAGTTCATCCTCAAGACAAAGCCAAAGAAGACATAGGCGTGTCCAAGAAAGAAGGATGAACCAGGGAGATGAGCTTGCTGGTTTGAAGATAAAGATACCCCCATTCCATGGCAAAGCTGATCCGGATGCCTACCTTGAGTGGGAGAAGAAGATTGAGCTAGTCTTTCAGTGTAAGCAGTACACAAACCACAAGAAGATTCAGATTGCTGCTACTGAATTCTATGACTATGCTCTAAGCTGGTGGGATCAGTACATCACAAATCGTAGAAGGAATGGAGAGGAACCAGTTGAGACTTGGACAGAGATGAAGTCTATCATGCGCAAGAGGTTTGTTCCAAGTCACTACCACAGAGACTTGCATCACCGGCTTAGGAAACGTACCCAAGGTTCAAGATCAGTGGAGGAGTATTACCAGGAGATGGAGTTGCTCATGCTAAGAGCTAGCATATCAGAAGATAGAGAAGCAACCATGTCAAGGTTCCTATGTGGTTTAAACCGAGAGATACAAGACAATGTTGAGATGCAACATTATGTGGAGCTTGAAGAGATGCTACACAAAGCTATTCTTGTGGAGCAACAGCTCAAGAGGAAGGGACATTCACGCAACCACTATGGCTCTAACCGGTTACACAACACCAAGGAAGAGAAGACACCTTACCCTAAGGATTCTAAGCCGTTCCAGAAGGATCACAAGTCCTATCCAAGAGAAGAGACCAAACCAAGCAGTGCTTTTGACAAGGGCAAAGGCAAGGTTGAAGCTTCTAGTTCCAGAGCTCGTGATGTCAAGTGTTTCAAGTGCCAAGGAATATTGAGAAGAATAAAGAAGAAAGTGTTAACTTGGAAAGATGAAACGGAGTACAAGGAAGGTGCAAGGAAGACAAAGCCGTTTACATAGTCTAGTGATGTAGTCGACTACATGGATTAACTACATGGATCGACTACATTTCTCAACTACATGTCTCAACTACATGAAGGATGTATCTGGCCAGAGAAGTGGCCAGATTCATAGGAGCCTATGGACAGCCAATCACAAGCCTTCCCTTGGTTTAAGCAGATTCAAACTCGCCAGATCCTAGCCATTCATTCTCAAGTGCTTTCTCAGCCATTAGATTTAGGTTTATGGTTTTAAAACTTGTAATGCTTATATATTGGGCTAATTGGCGATTTATAATATACAAGAAGTATGGTTTCTGATTCTTTCTTATTCTCTCTCGAAAATCTCTATCTCTCTTGCTGTTCTTCATGTCCTTGAGCAGATCTCATCTGTTCTTGGCATAATCTCTCTTTAATTCTCCTAAACTTACAAAACTTACATGGTATCAGAGCTTTAAACGCTCCTAAACCTCTTCTCTACTTCCGCAGCATCTGTTGTTGGAATGAACAAACAAATCTGGAGTTGATGAAGAGACCAAGCAAATCAGGAGCAAGCAAATCAAGCATCTGGAACAAGCAGATTTGAATCTGTCCGTACAATCTTGCTCCACAAGCAACTCTTCTTGCCCTAACTTACCTTGCAAGGCAAGAAATGAGTTGGGGAGACTTAATATGGACGTTTGGAGCCTCCAGAAGCAAAGGGAATCAAGTTTGAATGGAATTACTCAGTTCTGGTTTGATTTGGACAAGTAGAAGTCACATGGGTGCTTTGGAGAAGCAGCTGGACCTGTCACTATCTCACCAAGCTGAATGTGCCTCTTCCTCCAGTCACTTTCTCTTCCTCTGGACGTGCCAGACTGTCCATGCCACAGCCTGATCCACACCAGTCTGCCCCAGCCAGTTCTGAACCTGCTCTGATCTCATTTTCTCTACAAATTAGTTATTTAAGTTTTAATGTTTTATTTGTAGGTTATTGTGCTTTTAATATCTTGTAACTTGGCTATAAAGCCCCCACATGTAACCCACGAAATTCCTAAGGAGAAATGAACCAACTCCTTCACTTATTCTCTGGTTCACACATTCTAAAAGACTCTTCTCTCTCTGGTCCACACGGCCTCATACTCTCCAAACTCTCATAATCTCTCAATCTCACTCACAAAATAGTCTCTTAGCCAAAACTGATTCTCTTTCACCCAAACTCTTCATTCTCTGAATACACTCGTCTAAACACTTCATTCTCACCATATTATCATCATTTTCTCTTTATTCTAACATGGTATCAGAGCCTAAAAGCACCTGAAAATCTATTCTTACTTCCGCAAAATCTCTGTCAAAATCTCTGTCAAAACTGTCTTGGGTGCAACTCTTTATCCACTGGTCCAAAGGTCTTCCATGAGGGAAGAAACTCACCAGTACCTAAGATAAAGGTGTATTCCAGTGTCTACACTCATGGAAGCCTCATCTCAGTTCAACAAGCTTCATCAAAGTTTTAGTTTCCAGTTTTGTCTCTTGAAAAACCAGTGGGTACATTCTCTTGTCCACTGGTCCAAAATCTCCAAGATGGAGAATACAACTGAAATGGAGACTCCAGAGACTGCTAGGGGTCCAAAGAAGAAACCAAACCACCTCCTCTGGTCCAAAATGCTGAAGAAAATCCATGGGAGAAACCATTCTTGGAGCAAGGTCACTGGAAAAGCTTCAAAGCTAGGCTGTTCAAATTATTCTCTGGCCAATAAAGCTGAAGCTTATTCTGTGATCCCCAAGACCCACGACCAGCAAGAGGATAGGAGGGGTTTGAAGTGTGTCCCTACCAAGAAGGAGGGAATCAAGGAGAAGAGGTGTTGGACAGTCAATCCACACCTCAAACAACTTCTGTGTCTCTAAGCCCCCATGGGCTGGAGGTTTAAGAAACCAGCTCAGGTTCTTGATAAGCTGTGCCTCCTTAAAATAAAGAGCAAGAAGCCCATGTGTTCAGAGCCTACAGACGTACATTCCTGACCATGGAGAGATTGCCCACTACCCAACAACACTTTGGACACTGATTGTGTACATTAACTCCCAAGATGGTAGAGAGGAAGATTGGTACTGTGGAGAGATTTCTCAAGAGGTCTTACCTGAAGCCAAGAGGGTGAACAGGAGGTTCCTCAAGAGAGAAAGGCCACAATTCAAGCCAAGAGGGCTGTGGTCTCAAGGTGTTGGCTGTCATTGGCTCTCAACTTCAAGCTTGGCCATATACTCTCATTCTCTGGTCAAGCTTGAGGAGGGGTGTTAATGAGAAGCCCAATAGATTCATGGGTGCTTGACTCAGGAGCGTCATTTCACACCACACCGCACCACAACATTATGGAGAATTATGTTGCTGGAAATTACGGAAAGGTATATCTCGCTGATGGATTACCTTTGGACATAGTTGGTATTGGAGATATCAATTTGAAGATGTCAGATGGACGGGTGTGGAAGATTACGAAGGTCAGACATGTGCCAAAGTTGATGAGAAATCTAATCTCGGTAGGTCAACTTGATGACATGGGGCACGATGTCAACTTTGGTGGTGGAGCCTGGAGAGTCAAGAAAGGTTCCATGGTGGTTGCTAGAGGTCATAAAAGAGGCACTCTCTATATGACGACGAGCTATCAAGACACTGTTGCTGTTGTCGAGGATGCCAAACAAACCAAGTTGTGGCATTGCAGATTAGGGCACATGAGTGAGAAAGGGATGAAACTCATGGTGGAAAATGGGGCTATTCCGGATCTGAAGACGGTGGATCATCAGATGTGTGAAAGCTGCATCCTTGGGAAACAGAAACGAGTTAGTTTCTCTAAAGGAGGAAGAGAGCCAAAATCTGAGAAGTTAGAGCTGGTGCACACTGACGTGTGGGGACCCGCTCCTGTTGCATCGCTGGGAGGTTCGTACTACTATGTGACCTTTATTGATGACTCCACAAGGAAGGTGTGGGTTTACTTCATGAAGAACAAGTATGAAGTGTTCTCGGTTTTCAAGAGATGGAAAGCCATGGTTGAGATTGAGCCGAATCTCAAGTTGAAGTGTCTAAGGTCTGATAATGGTGGAGAATATATCAGCGAGGAGTTCAAGAGATACTGCGCTGATGGTGGGATCAAGATGGAGAAGACTATTCCAGGAACGCCTCAACAGAATGGAATAGTGGAAAGGATGAACCGGACCTTGAATGAGCGTGCAAGGAGCATGAGATTGCACTGTGGATTGCCTAAGACGTTTTGGGCAGATGCGATCAGTACTGCAGCCTTCTTAATAAACAGAGGACCATCGGTGCCGTTGGGATTCAAGATCCCTGAAGAAGTTTGGAGCTGCAAGAAAGTAAACCTTTCTTATCTAAAGGTATTTGGATGCTTAGCTTATGTTCACGTTGACGATGCTGCAAGAAGTAAACTTGACTCAAAGTCGAAGAAGTGTTACTTCATCGGTTATGGTAACGAGGAGTTTGGTTACCGGTTTTGGGATGATGAAAATCGAAAGATCATCCGCAGCAAGAATGTTGTGTTCAACGAAGAAGCGTTGTACAAGGATAAGCTAAAAGAAGGCTCAGAGGGGAAAGAGTCAGAAGTTGTTGACCTAGAAGATATCGTGACACCGGAGTTGCCACATGATACTACAACAACAGAAGAAGAAATCTCTCAAGAAGAGAGAAGTGAGGCTGATGAGAATGATGATTCCGAAGTGGTCCCACATACACCAGTCACGGAGTTACGACGGTCAAGTAGAATCATCAGAAAGCCTGTAAGATTTTCTCCATCGCTTAACTACATTCTGCTCACAGACAGAGGAGAGCCTGAATGTTATGAAGAGGCTATGCAAGTGGATGAGTCGATCAAGTGGGAGCTTGCAATGAACGACGAGATGGACTCATTGTTATCCAATCACACGTGGGAGTTAGCAGTTTTGCCTAAGGGGAAAAAAGGTACTGCATAACAAGTGGGTCTACCGAATAAAAGAAGAACCTGATGGGAGTAAGCGCTATAAAGCGAGGCTTGTTGTGAAGGGATTCCAACAAAAAGAAGGCGTTGACTACACTGAAATCTTCTCCCCTGTAGTCAAGATGGTGACCATCAGAACGGTTCTTGGGCTGGTAGCACAAGAAGAGCTGCATCTTCAGCAGATGGATGTGAAGACGGCATTTCTTCACGGTGATTTGGATGAGGAAATTTATATGAAGCAACCCGAAGGCTTTGAAGTTAAAGGGAAAGAAAGCCTTGTTTGCAAGCTGAAAAGGAGTTTGTACGGCTTGAAACAAGCTCCAAGACAGTGGTATAAGCGATTCGATAGCTTTATTAAAGGCGTTGGTTTCTTGAGGTGTGAAGCTGACCACTGTTGTTACTTCAAGAAGGTTCAAGAGTCCTACTTGATATTGCTCCTATATGTGGATGACATGCTAATAATAGGAGCAGACTTGCATGAGATCAATAGCTTGAAGACGAAACTCTCGGAAGAGTTTGCGATGAAAGACCTTGGAGAAGCAAGGCAGATTCTAGGAATGAGAATCACTAGAAGCAAAGAGGGTCTCAAGCTATCACAAGAGGAGTATGTGAAGAAAGTCCTCAAGAGATTTAATATGGATGACGCGAAGCCAGTCAGTACTCCTCTGGCGAATCATTTTCGGTTATCCAGAGAACAGTCTCCAAAGACGGAAGACGAGATGGAATATATGGATAAGGTTCCATATGCTTCTGCTATAGGCAGCCTAATGTACGCGATGATATGTACAAGGCCAGACATTGTACATGCAGTGGGAGTCGTCAGCAGATTTATGAGCAATCCAGGAAAGGAACATTGGGAAGCCGTCAAGTGGATTTTCAGATACATGAAAGGAAATCCAAGCCTTTCACTATGTTTCACGAAGTCTGAGACGGGATTGCAGGGATATGTTGATGCTGACAATGGAGGTGACATTGACAGTACGAAGAGCACAACTGGATATGTCTACACTTTTGGCGGTACTGCAATTTGTTGGGTTTCAAAGTTGCAGAAAATTGTATCTCTATCAAGCTGTGAAGCTGAGTATGTTGCGGTGACGGAGGCAACAAAAGAGATGATGTGGTTACAGTCTTTTCTACAAGAGTTGGACCATGACCAAGGGAAAAGTGTGTTGTACTGTGATAGTAAGAGTGCCATCGATTTGGCAAAGAATCCGGTTTACCATGCTCGGACGAAGCACATACATCGTCGGTATCATTTCATCAGATCAGCGTTAGAAGATGAAATGTTGGTGCTTGAGAAGATCTCAGGAAGTAAGAATCCGGGAGACATGCTAACGAAGGTCGTGTCGTGTGAGAAGCTGAGGTTGTGTGAAACCTCAGTTGGCTTGGTTGAGTAACAAGCTGAGAAGACCTGCTACATTGATCAAGGTGTGAAGACAGATTGAAATCAGTCTTCAAGTGGGAGATTGTTAGTTACAGCACGTGCTTTTAACAATGGTCGGCATGGACGGTGTGACCGTGGACGGCGTGGACGGCGTGGACGGTGGCCGTAAATGGAGATGAGTTTTGTCAACTCTTGTAGGAACCTTCCACGCTCATAATCTCTATAAATACCCAAGGTGAGGTGAAGAGAAAATCCATCCCAGAAATGCAAAAGAAAGAGAGAACAAGAAAGAAGAAGAAGAAACTTCTTCGTGAGAGAAAAAAAAAAAAAAAACTTTTTTTTTCGGGTGTAAGTTGAGAGCTTTGTAAATTCTCCCGGGTTAATAATAAAAGACCTGTAGCAGGTCCGGAGACGTAGGCAAGATTGGCCGAACTCCGTTAACAATTTTGTGTGTTTTCTTCCCGCTCCCACAAATTCTGATTTTTCTGCAAGGAAATTTGACCCGTATTTCCTAACTAAACTCTCTTCTCTCTCTCTCTCTCTCTCTTTCTTAGGCGATTCAGCCTCTGTTCTTCACATGTTCTTCATTCTTCTTCTAATTTAATCCGATATTATCTACAAAACTTACATGGTATCAGAGCCTAAACGCTCTAAACCACTTCTCTACTTCCGCAGCATCTGTTTCCTCTTAGTTTTTCTTCTTTCCCAGCAAAACTTAGTCTATTATCAAGCGGTTAATAGCCTGGTTCCTCTGTTTTCCGCTGTTTTTCCTCTGTTTTCTCTCTGTACTTGCCGAACCTCCTCTGTTTTACTTTCCCTCTCTCATTTTTTCTCTGTTTCTCTGGGATTCTCTTCTCTCCCTTGATAATACAAGGTGTTTTGAGAGTTCTTTCTATTAAGTTCAAAATTTTCAGTTTTTCGAGAAACTTTCTTTTACCCAACGGTCATAAGCATCCAGAATGGAGCAACCAAGGCCGTTGCTATTCCAGTAACTCTGAAAGGTTTAACTATCTCCTATGGTCAAGAATTGTGAAGACTGCTCTCGGAGGTCGAGGGTTATGGAGCCATGTGACAGAAGGTCAAGCTCCAAAGCTAGTAACACAAGGTGAAGATGGGCGAAAGATTGTGACAGTTGATGAAGGCAAATGGAGTCAAGAGGATTTCCTGGTCATGTCAGCCATTCAAAGCTCTCCTGAGCCAAGTATCCTAGAGGCTTACGCCTACTGTGAAACTCTAATGAACTATGGGATACCTTGCAAAAGGTGTATGGAAATGTCTCTAACCTTAGCCGGGTCTTTGAAGTAAAGTGAGCTATTAACTCTTTCAAGAAAGAAGACATGGACTTAACCAGTTTTTGGGAAGTTCAGGTCATTATGGCTCAGTTCGAGATGCTTAGACCAAGCACAACTGATCCATTGGTGTTGAATGAGAGGCGGGAAACAAGATAAAGTTTTTGGACTACTCCTGACCCTTCACCCATGCTACAATGACTTGATTAAGCACATACTCAGAGCTGAGAAGCTTCCATCTCTTGATAAAGTATGTGGCCCAAATCCAGAGGAACAAGGGTCAGTGGTTTTGTTTGAAGGCAAAGGAGAGCTCAACATGGCGCACAAGGTGGAAGTTGCCGTAGCTAACAAGGGTACTCAAAAAGAGGTTAAGAGGTGTGGGTGTGTGATCATTGCAAAAAGAAGGGCCATATGAAGGACAAGTTCTGGATTCTCCATCCTCACCTCAAACCTGCCAAGTTCAAAGAACCAAAAAGTCAGTACATGGATGCAAGAGCACACTTCTCAACCGATACACCAGAACCACACTCCATCTATGTGCTCAACCATGCGCTTCACGTGGGGTAAGTACAACCAGTGATGCCAAAGCAATGGTACAAATGCCCTCCTGCTTGAGAACAACTAAGATGAGACTATCAGAAGGTCAGACCTTGATGCTCTCATCAAGCACTCAAGGAGAACTCTGGTATTGTCCTTGTAACCTCTTTAAATGCCTTACATAGTCATGATAAGGTTGCTAAGCCATTAGTAATAGATTCAGGAGCAACTCACCATATGATTAGTGATGCTAGCTTGATGAGTAACATAAAACCGGCTTTAGGAAATGTAATGGTTGCTAATGGTGAGAAAGTACCCATTAAGGGTGTAGGAAACCTGAAATTGTTTTAACAAAGATTCAAAGGCATTCTATATGCGTACTTTCACTTCAAATTTGTTATCTGTTAATAAGGCACTACTAATTTAAACTGCCTTGCTGTCTTTAGTCCTAATGATGTTTACTTTCAGGATATTGAGACAAGTAGTTTGCTTGGCAAGGGTGTGAACAAGGAGGGCTTGTAACCTGCTGGAAGACACCAAATGTCTCTCTGATTTATCTTATGCTTTTAGTTCATCTCATGTTTTCCCTAAAAATGCAATGTGGCATGCTAGACTAGAACACCCTCACTCACGTGCACTGAGCTTCATGTTGCCTAGTATCTCTTTTAAGAATGATAGTTGTGAAGCTTGTATTCTTGGCAAACATTACAAATCTGTTTTCCTTAAGTCTATGACTATGTA
>CAJHQP010005786.1:0-43099 GCA_905132765.1 Moricandia arvensis | reverse complement strand
AGATATTGTATACGGCTGCTAGACTCACTATAACAACACACAATGTCAAGAAGACAAATATCTACTCAGCTCTAATTAGTAAAGTTGTGTTTTTCACAGTTTACGCCGATTAACACAGGCAAAAAGGAAAACAAAACAAATATATAACGAGACGCTACCAAACCGTGAAGAAACCATTGACCAATCTATATTTTTTGGTAAAAATCATTAGCGGTTTACTTTGCTTAAGTGTTCTTTCCGGAAACACATCTTTTTACAAATTCTTAGATAGTCTCATTTGAATCATCTTTCAATTGATTAGTAAGCATCTTTCAAATAATTTACCCATTACGTGGAAAATTCTGATTAAAAAATTGACACGTCTATACAAAATATCAAAAATGATCATAGAACGATCCGCCGGCACATGGGTTATTCTGCGACAAAGGACATCACCAACATGATGACTATGATGAAAGACATAGTGGATCGCCCTGCTAAACAAGATGCAATAACACAAAGTGACAAAGGATCACTTTGATGTCATAAATGCTGCGTCACGATTCCGTCGTCAACAATAATGAGCCGAAAACATCTTGAAGGCAACTTTTCCAAACAAACAACCTTACAGCTCAAGGAGTCGATCAAGAAACTAACTGGAAGATTTTCATTCTTCAGAGCATGATGCAGGATATCACATCTACCATCCATAAAGTAACCAGCTTAGCTCCCAAGATCGAACCACATTCTTGCGAAAACCCTATAAACCCCTTCACGAAGAAAATCACTACATCAATATTCACCATACAGACAAGATGAGGATCCCATCCCTTCTCATCGGACTTATATCCTAGCGATCATATGATGGCATTCAACATAGACGTGGGATGAGCAAAAATACGACGAGGAGAGGGATGCCGGATTCTGTGAGCTGTTTGTAGAAAGCCTCAACATACCGGCTCCAACATGTTTCGTGAGGCTCTCTAAGGACTTAAATAATTTGTGATTTATCTACCAAGTTCCTCACATATTACTCATGTTCATCCGACCAGAGCTTCAGAACGATCTATGGAAGATGTCTCAACGTTGAAGGAAGGGCTTCGCGAAAGCTCGTCGTGAAATAGTCTAAAACTGGTTGTCAAAGTCTGCGTTCTGACAGCAGCATGTGGAATACGCTTTGTGAAAAACTCATGGATGATAAGACATTGCTAGTCAATGGTAGTCGATCGCAAGATGTGGCACAAATTGGCAGACACTGATTATCATAGGTAAGCTTGAAAACGTGCCATGACCGAACAGAAAGAAAAAGACAACATTTACTCAGTTGCTCATAAACACCCACACATGGATATACTTATGCAGCGGGAGGATCATCACATCACAAGGAGATGCTGTTTGATCGAGAAAGAGTTCACAAGAGTAACTCAGACAGGGTCAAGAACAGTGGCCGCTAAAGCCAAGCTCGCAGGACGACTCTAGGTCATGTTTTCTCCCAAACGTGGACCTGCCTGACGATAGTCAGCTACACCAATAGTGACCCGCTCTATTGTGGAGCTTTCATCGGCACAGCTGAAAAGTCACCAGTCTTACGACATCGGAAGCTCAGTCGATTTACGAGATTTAAAGCATACGTCGTTCGGACGGAAGATGAAAGTCGTAATCTGCTCCCGGAAGGCACAGTTGAAGCTTCATGCTCGATCACGTTACAGGAGTTTAAGAAAGATCTTACCGTAATAAAACGCAGCACAATCTACTGAGATGTGCGTGTATCGGCAGGAATAGACTAGATCTCTTAATTTCCCTGTCATCACACTCATCGCTCCTGTATAAGGAGATCCTCATCTGCTATGAATCCATTTATCGATGAAAGCTGTTTCGGCTCAACTTAGTCACTACTGTGTTAAGTTCCTACAAGAAGCGATGGAAGAATCTTCACCTCCAATGGAACAGAGAGATAATGAAGCTTGGAGAAGCAGCTATTCCTTTTTAAGCTAGTCAAACAAGATTTTCCCACAAAACAGAGGAGTCACATCGAGATTGGTCAGTGAGGAGGAGATTGTCCGACATCCTTAAAAGATGAGTCTCTACTTTCGCTAATCAAGCTAGCAGACGAATGAAGGAATCATCTTGTAGTCAAATCATGACCTGAAGCTGTCGATCGACAACCTACAAGCGATGCAAGCGGAAACAAGGAACACAAAAAAAAAACAAAATTCAAGCCTAAGAGGTCAAGGAAGTCAATGACGAAGTTGACAGACTACTGAGAGCAAGATCAATTACAGAAGTAAAATACCGTCTGTTTTGTTGGCTAAGACGGTTGTTTTCAAAATGAAGAATGAAAAATGGAGAATTTACATCGTCTTCAACAATTTTCAACAAGGCATGTCTAAAAGACAATATTCCTCTCCATATATTGATCGGCTTGTGGAGTCAACGGCATGCAACATACTATTGACATTTATGGTTGCATTCTACAAATACAATTTGATGCATGATGCTTCCCAACAATAAGGAAATACCTCATTGATTACCCGATTTAGGAACCCTAACTTCTAAAATAGGGAAAATACCGCATTTGATCAACAATAGGCAAATCCAGTACAGATCTTGGCTGTCCTTGAACTTCCAAGTCTAGAGAACAACCGAGAAGTACAACGTTTGATGGGACAAGTAATAGTACTCAACCGATTCATCTCGCAATCTACCGACAAATGCATGGCCTCTATGATCATCTTTGTGGAAACAAGAAGTTTATCTGTGACAAGAGTGTGAGGAACCATTCAGACAGGTCAAGCAATATCTGACAACACTACACGTGCTGGCTAAACCTGATGAAAAAGACACATTTTACCTCTACGTTACGGTCTCCTCACTCGCAGTCAGCAGCATTCTCATAAAGAGCATTGAGGAGAGGATAAGTCAATCTTCTATACTAGCAAATGAATGAAAGTTTGTGGGAACCGATATTCACATTGTTGATTTACGTAATCAGAGGTAAGGCCAAGAAACCTTAAATTTCCTTGAGGTCTTGGATTTCTTTTGAGCCAAAGACAAGTAATCAGATTATGAATAACAAAATGTGAGATAATCAAATAAAAATTTTGCGAGTAAAAAGAAAGATCTATTGAATCGATTTTGTGTAAAAACGTCACGATGATACAACATGATTTAAGAGCTTCAGCCTTAAGAGCTGTTGGCGAGTTACCTAATTCTAATAACCTATGCTTTAAACCTAGTTTGAGTCGCAGCTCGATAACAAAAAAAATTGCTAAAATCTTTCTAAATACTAAGTTTTCTGAGAATTTTCTTGTGTGTGCATCCCTCGTCTTGGCCTCTCTTATATAGTCTCTCCTAGGTCGGTCGTTTTCCCTTTTCTACCCCCTGATTCGAGGTATATCTTTCCGCAAAAATCTTTCTTATCTTTCTCGATCTTCCATGATTATCCGGAAACTTATACATTTACGCTTCTTTTCCATTTTTCTTCTACGTTCCACAAACTTGCCATCTCAGGGTCTGGTGTGGCTCCTTAAAAAGTCAGGAAAGAGATGGTATTTCTCCTTACCCTGAGCGGCCTAAAAAGCGTTAAATATATATTGTAATCCTAATTAATATTAGATATTTATAAATAATAAAAATTAAATGAGCTTATAAAATTTAACATTACAATTTGTACTGCGTCTCGACATTTGGGGTCTTTCCAGAAGTGTGGACAATTGGTAAGTCTGCCGATCGGCATCTTACGTTATCTTGAGGCCGCGCGAGGGCGACGTGGAACACTTTAATCGAGCGAGGACACCAATAGAGCTTCAGGCTTATCCAATGGCATCATCGATGTAGATGGATTTCGCATTCATAATCCTCTCTCCATTCACTTCTCCATCCAGTTGGAGACTGTGTTTCTAGGCGTAGCTTCGGCCTAGCGTTGAGCGCCTTCTTCAACTCATCGTTCATGCAATAGACCAATGCCATTTTTTCTGCTAAAAGATATTAAACACAAATAATATATTAGAAATTAAAAGAATTATATAAGTTAAAATTTATTTTTGAAAAACACTTGAACCAAGTGGTAAGAACATACTCCGATGTATAAGCAATTTGGATGCACTTTGAAAAGGTACCTTGGATGGTGTCTGAAAGGTTCCTGGCCCTAGGACATGCATTGTTGGTGAGGAACTGCAATTTGTTTTTTAGAAATTATATTAAAGTGTTGTTAAAACAAATGAAAACTATTTAAATAATGATAGTAATAACGAAAAATTACAATACGTGTTGTGGCGGTAAAATCGCGGTCGATGACGCCTAAACCCTCTCGTCCTGGCTGTTGGAGAAGATCTTTCGATGGTGTAGCGAGCATATGGGGGCGCGGGTGGCACCATCAAGCCAGGACGCATAACTCTGGCAGCAGTGGGTGCTGGAGCTAATACTCCAGAGCCAGGGAGGCATATAAAGAGGCGGAGAAGGAGGAGGCCATATACTATGGTGGAGGATAACGACGCATTTGCGGTAATACTCCCTTAGACTAAGTCTCAGGAACACTTCTGGTCCCGAATGCAGTACCAAAACTAAATGCTAATGGGGTGTTCGCCGCAAGAAAAGTAGCAGAATAATGTGGTCTCTTAGTCTTCTCTTACCGAGCCATCTGTTTAAAAAATCAATAATTTAAAATTAGCGATATGAAAAGATTGTATTCAATAAAAATAAAATGTCATTAACTATAACTAATCCCTCTAAACTAATCCCCCTTATCATGTGTAGGGAGAGAGAGAGAAGAGAGTCTGGCATGGTGTGTTTATTGTTCTAGCAAGGTATGAATATTCTAACAATTAACTATCAAATTAACCGCTAATCTTAACACACAAACAATACTCTTGCCAAGAGAGATCAGATGTAGTACTTAAGTAATAGAATCTTCAGAACAGCCAATGGCACACAATAGATTTTTTATTTCTAAAGACTAAACTAGGTAAATATATATATTAGTAGCAAACAATCATTTTAAAGGAAATATTCCTTATCAGGAGGTATAGATGAATATGTAAATATGGAAATATGTTATTAAAGCTACTAGATGCAAATGTAAGTATGTTAGACTTATGATTCAGCCTAATGGATTATACGGAATATGAAGCACAAAAATATAAATATTCTAGAACTCAAATATTAACTATTCTGACCCGTTTAACTTCACAACTCTTGTATGTGAGCAAAAGGAAAGACCATCGATCGACGGCTAAGGCCTGATGTCGATCGATGGTGAAATCAGAAGGAAGTGTGAACGAGATATAGATCTGTTCACCAAGCTAATTAGACCATCTCTCGCATGACACCTAACAACCTAGTTCAATGGAATATATTTGAGCACAAAACCTACTCTTGTAGTCGTCTAATGTCCTACTTTCGAGATCCTTGTTAGCTACTTTAGAATGCAAGCATTAAGCATAACTCAACTGAATGGATATTAGCTTAACCTAGCGATCCTACTTTTAGGCTAAATCCATGATTGTTATATTCAATCCTAAATCTACGTTGATAACTACTCAGATATAATCAAAACAAGAACAATAGTCTGAATATAATGCATAGATAAAATAACGGGGGTTCCAATACAAATCTTTTTAAGGAGTTATGAATCTTCTCCCCTAAAAGGCCTAAATCCAATAATATGAGACTTAGAACTCTGTTTTTTTCTCCTTTTTGCTCTAATACATAAAGCATAATATATAGCGCCCTAAAATCTAGGTCAAAACTCGTCTTGGGCATCTTCATCATTTGTCTCTAACTTGGGCCTTGATATTGGAGTATCTGTGATTTGGCTGTCGATCGGATGGCAAGTGTGCGGAATCGATTGATCTTGGTCTCGTAAACATCGGTCGACGCCAACAGTAGTGTCTTCGATCGATGGACAATCTTGTACTTTGACTCTCTAACTGATCAGCTACGGATTCTTCTCCTCTAAATAGTCACAAGCTCCAAAACGTGCCTGGACCTGCAAAGACCCTAAAACATAGTCTAAACACACATAATAGACCCTAAATAGAGCCTCTAACATGACCTAAAACTAGTAATAAATGAAAATATACTCAGACTTAACCTTTTGCTTGTCCTCAGCAAACAAGCTGTGAAAGAGGTTTTTGAAAAGCGAAGACTCACATAATGTCTAAGTGTAACTGTCACCTCTGCTTTTGTTGCACCACATCCTATTAAGTCAACATAGAGAACTTTATATACCTTATCCTAGCATAGCAACAATCCATTCTACCAAAAAATTAGGGAATACTAGTCCGACTCACGCCGTCTACTGATTTCATTTCTTTGCGTAAAACAAAAGTGCAGGCTTTAAACCTGTGAGTATCAATCAAAGGACATATGGCGCTCTTACCGCTGCAAGTATCTGAGCAGCACATGTAGTCTTCTCTGATCCCTTTCCTCTCTCTCTTCTCACTTCTAATCAATGTTCCCTTCTTTTGAGGGTATCATTTTATTTTTTAATTGACTGAGATATGTGGAAGGTTTCTATGGATCAAGCCCTAATGGTTTTATCACCAGATCTTGTTCACTTCTTTTGACCTTGATCTCTTTCTAGAATCGTATGAATCAAGCTTTAATGGTTGTAGCCACAAGTCCTGTATGACTCGCTTTTTAAATATGAAGGGGAGAGAGAGGGGAATCCAGAAGCACACATACTTTTTATCTTCTAGACTTGCAGAAGAAATCCGATCAAAGTAAACAAACCCAAAGCAGCAATTATTGTCAAGATTAGTGTTGAAAATCATGCTTCAGTTCCTTTAAACTTCTAAGCAGTGTGATTCAGTAGCATGATGATCCACTTTGGTATCTCTAGTTATCTCTGCAACAACCTTCTACGAATGTGGCTTATAGCAATGGTTAGTCAATAATAAATCTTATCATAGTCCCTTCTTGACTCAATAATTTAAAAAAAAACTTTTTATATTATAGAAATAAAACTCAGCTTAGCGAACCTCCCAAGACTTAATTACCTGTCCCAATGTAATCCGTGCCCGGATTTTGTTTAGGAAAAATCCAAATCATAAGTAATAATTTAAGTAGAAAACTTGATACTTCTCTCTGTAAGAGGGTGTTGATCGATGGTAGCAGGTGTGGTCGATCGATAGTGGCGATCCATTGTCGACTGATGGTGCCTCTATGATGTCGATCGATGGTGGACTCAAACAATCTATAAAAACAAAGTAAAAATCGAAATAAATAGTAGTATAAGTGAAACTAAATAAAAATTAATAAACAGTGGGTTACCTCCACTCAACGCTTGGTTATAGTCTTAAGCTCGACGTTTTGAACTTTATGATAGATGGAGGTGAATCAACACTTGGAAAACAAGTGTCTACATCTTCTTTGCTCTTCTGAAACATGTACCAACGAAGATTCTCATTGGCCGTCATTTCTTCTGGATTTGTCATGCTTTATGATCTCCTTAGAAACCTGCCACTCAATGCATTATACTTTGAAGATTCAATACTGTGCTGTAGGCATTCTAAGTCTGGCAAGCTTTAGTCTCTGTAATATCCTCCATTGCTGAGGAGATATCTTCCTTCATCAGGCTTTGAGAAAAAAAATCTCATCGAACCTATCTTTCTAATCTGCTGTGGACTTCTGTCTGTCGAACTCATTATCTATCGATGCTTATGATGCGTCGATCGATGTCACTCTGTCTGCTCAATTGGCATGATGTCTTCGAACAATATCCAAATCTCATTTCATCTCATCATGCCTGTAATCAAACAATTGAGGCACTTGTCTATAGGATACTAGACATCATTTAAGCCTCTTGTAGAATAATTCAGTGACATCTCTTGAGCTTTGTAGATCTCATGCAGCAATCTCATCATCTCTGTTCTGTTGTATGTCTTTTTGTTTCTGCATAGACATAGCGATCTCTGCTGCATGTTTTTGTGGTAAACATATGTAGCTCTGCTCAAACATGGTAGCTCTCTCTAGAACTGGTCTGATGTCTGCTTCTTGCACATTCACGACTCTACCATCTGTAGCTTGTGCATTACCATTCTCATATATGTAGTTGCCATACTCATCTTTCTTTTTCCAATGGAAAATTCTTATGCCATCTGCATCATAAGATCTCTTTCCATGCTCTATACGACCGCTGATCAATAGTGGGTTTATCCAATCGATCGATTGAGGACTTCCTGAACCATAGGCATTAGAAGTACAAAACTGGTGTAAGGTGGTGGGAAACGATTCATGCTGTCTATCATCGATCGGTCTAGGGTGTTTGGAAGTGTATAGATCATTACGGATCGGCTCCTTCTTCTGCTCTCATTTTTGATCGATGCTTGTAACTGTGCGTCGATGGATTGTTGATGCTGTTGTCTAAATAAATTACCTGATCATATAGCCATAAAAAGGACATCTTCTACATCCTCCTTAGGTGTGTTTAGAATTCTCGCCGTAAAGAGCGTACACGTCCTTCTGTGTCTCTGAAAACTCCAACTCATCTGGTCTAAGATAACAACATATGTTCTTCTGCTCTTGGTTCTTATTCCTGATTTGCGTCTGATATTGTTTCGAAGCAAATGAGATACCGTTAATCGATGGACTCAGTCAGCTCTTCCTCTATGTAATCTGCATCGTATTCTTCGTAAGCTTCACCGTATCATCGGTATGCCTGATGTGTGTCGATTGATGGTGAATGGTGGGACCATCAATCGATGCTCGAGAATCAGACTGTTGGTCGAAAAGGTTCCCAGCTCCATTAGCCATCGGAAGTATATCTGCCACATCTTGCCTCGTGACATGCCGAATTCTGCCATCCATAGCTCTTGCGTGAACATCTCGATCTCTCGTAATACCAAACTTAACTAGTTGTAGATAAGCATATTCCCTCTCGCGTTCTGCTGCTGATCTAGTTTGGACTCTGATTTAATACCAGTATCGATCGATGGTGACCATCGATCGATGTCGATTTCCCGAGTATATGGGAAATATGAAAAACAGCCAGCCTCCTCCATAGCAATACCTCTGTATCGATTATTTCTTCTTCTCTGTAATCTTCGTCGTACTCGAGGTAGGGCTGGGTTATAATCGAGATCTGCATGGTGGGTGTTAATCGGTTCTGAAGGGTGAGTGTCAATCGATAACACGGGAAGTGGGTGTCGATTGATTGTTGAACTGCAAGCTCGTGATCAATTGTCTAGGCTGGGTATTGATCGAAGCTCCATATTCCGACTCCTCATTGAACTCATAATAGAAGCATGTGGCCACAAGCTCTACATCATTATACAATTCAATCAGAGTAGCTTTGTTCTTATTCTTAACAGGTTCATAAAAAATATATTTTGATTAATTAGAGATAGATACAACATGTTTAACTTCAAACCGCAGATATCTCCCATTGTGGCCATGAATGCTCTCCCAAGTAGTAGTGAAGAGTTCTAATCTATCCTGATGTCCATCACATGGAAGTCTACTGGAATAGGGTGTTGTTAATCTGCACTGGAACATCTTTTACCATCCCTCCTAAGTTTACTCTTGAGCAGTCTACAAATGTGAAAGAATCATTGGAGGGTTCCACTTTCAGGTTCAGGTCATCTGCCATAGTCCTTGGCATAATGCTCACTGATGATCCAATATCACAGAGGGCATTGGGATATTTGTTTCCCTTGATGAAGCATGGAACCACGAACTTTCCATGATCACCTTTTCTTCCTTAACAAGTCCTTTGCTTCATCCTCTCTCTGAGATGATTGAACATGATTTCTATATCATCACCTGTCTCATGTGTCTCTCTGAAAAACATCCACAAAATGTGAGTATAATAAGCTTCATAAAAGAAATATCTAGAAGAATTTTGAAAACTCTTTTTGCAAAGCTATCCATCTCCTTTTCATTGGCTTCTCTCCGTTGATGTTTGGGGATCTTTTGCTTCCTTTTGGAGTGTCCCTCATCTTATATATCAAGATCCATAGCTTCAGACGTGTTTGTATTCTGTTCTGAAACCGTCAAGGTTGGACGCACAATCAAACTCGCATTGATGTTCGGCAGTCGAACTGGTTTTCTCATCTGTCGATCGATCCTAAGGTCGCATTGTCGATAGATATGTATATCACTCTGTCGGTCGGTGCTCTGAATTTTTTCTCGATCGACGTTATTTGATTCACACAAAGCCACCGAATACTGCAGGATTCGGTGTTGATCGATGGTCATTGCTTGGTGTTGATCGACACCATGAGAACTGCCGAATGACATAGAACTTTCCACACAAAAATCTCATTCTTGGAGTTTCTCTCTCTAAACTTCCTGCCAAAACATCATCAATCAATGAATTGACGTGGTGCTTATGTCCAGCCTCCATTTCTCCTTAATCAGGCTCTCATGTCTCCTAATGGTTTCACTTGTTTACATCACTTGATTCTCCAACTTCTTCACATGGGTGTTGAGGTTTTCAAACTTGGTTTTGAGGTTGAGGTACAAACCATCTATTTTTCTATTGATATCTACAGTCATCTTCTGATGTCCCTCTAAAACTCTGTCAACCATTGCTTCGATCGTGCTTTCTTGAGCTTCTGGAGGAGGATTCTGGTAGTAGGAAGATCCATAGGTCTTGTTATTGTGAAGGGCTTTCGCTGTGAACCCTGATTAAAGTTACTCCTTTGACCATTCCATAGGAGTTCCTGTTTAACCTTGGATTCCCTTGTTTCTGGAAACTATTCCCATCAATGTAGTTCACATCCCTTCTTCAATCTCATCATCTCCAGACTCTACTGTTTCTACTTGTGCAAAAGTAACTTGCTTCTTGAGAAATTTCTGAACACTATCCAATTTTTCTTTGACTTCTTCAATCTTCTCCTTGCTCACAGCTGGAGTTTATTTCCTCCTCTCAAAATCTGTGTTCTTCGTACTGCTGCTGGATGCAAGATTCTCAATCAATCTCGTAGCTTCTTTAGGACTCCTAGTGCTTAAATTCCCTCACTAACTGTGTCCAAAGCCATTAGATACTGTAATCCACTAACTCTGAAGAAAGTGCTAAGAAGTTGCACTTCGTTGAACCCATGATGCGGACAATCTCTCTGGTATGACTTGAATCTGATTCAAGAGTTTTTGAAAGACTTTGATGGTTCTTGTGAAAAAGTAGCAATCTTGCTCCCTTAGATCGTCTGCTCTTGCGTCTTCAAAGAAGTTACGCAAGAAGGCGTTCTTGATGTCAGTCCAGGATGTCAGATATCTTGGTGGTATCTGCTTAAGCCAATATGAAGCTTCTCCAGCAAGTGAGTACTTGAAGAGATTACAAAAGAGATATTACTCATGGACTCCACTTGATTTAATAGCAGTCACTAGATTCTAAAATCGCTCCAGATGGTCCATAGGGAGGCTCATGTCGCAACCCATGGAAAGGCGTCTGCGTTACAAGTCCGAAGAAAGTGGGCTTGATCTCAAAATCATTTTTCTGAAAGGCTGGTGGACGAATGGCGGATCTGTTGGCGTAGAATTGGTCTGGACGGTTGTAGTCAGCCAGTGTTCTCTGATAGACTTGGGCATTAGCTTCACGTTGAGCTACTGCAGCGTCTGCTTCTGTGTCAGGGATTGCAGTCCCCTGGTCGTCCATCTTTTGACCTGCTGCATTACGCATATGACCGTAGAGGTCACGCAAGTCTCCATTCTCATCTTGAACCAATACTAAAGTCACAACCATCTGAACTCGTTATCTGTTGTCGATCGATGCGGGTAAGTTTCTATCGATCGATGAGGTGTGATTTATGTTGGTCGATGCTCGAGTTCTGATGTTGGTCAATGCTGTCCATAAAGAAGTGTCGGTTGATTCTGTGTAGGTGCCATTGATCGATGCTTGTCGTCTTTCTTTGTGGAACGTACGTTCGAGTTTCTATGGGTCCGATAATAGTAGTTATTGTCCTTTATTGCTCATGGTACTCTTTTCATGTAGCTGAAAAAAAAATAAAAAGAAAAAATTAGTAACTTGAAAGTAAAAACAAACCTAGACTGAATCCTAGAAAATTGAATCTAATGAAGATCAATGCTCCTCGGAAATGGCGCCCAATTTGACATGGTGTGTTTATTGTTATAGCAGGGAATAAATATCTGATGTGGGGTTTTATTTCACTTTCAAATTAACCCTATTTCCCACTTTACTCTCTCAAATAAGAGGTTCAGTGTAGTACTTTGGGAATCGAATCCACAGAGACTCTAGGATTGCACAATAGACTTAATTGTTTCAAATTAAAGCTAAATGAAATATAATAATAATAATAAAAGCATATTAAAGATTGATTTGGTTTGTGAGTATCAAATTAAGAAATTAGACTCAAGGGAAATTCTCGAGTAAGATTAAATATTACATATTAATAGATTGCTAGAGTTTTATTAAGCATCGTTCTAAAATCGAACCTTAGGGTTTAGGAGATCGCTCTCGCGCATCTAAATTAAGTATCGATCGATGGCCACATGATGGCGTCGATAGATGCTTATTCTAAGCAGTATTGGTTTCATGGTTTGATAGGTTCTCTAAACTTCCAAATCAACTCTCGTTTGTTACCGGTTATTTAGATTGTTTAAGATAGATTCCAGGTTATAACCAAACTCTCGCTTGCGCTATAGAACCCTAATTTCTAAGGTTGAAGTGATCAAGTTCAACTTAGCATTAAGAGCAACTTAAACAAAGAACCAAAAGGATTACCCTAACAATTCTACAAATCAGCAATACATTATTACCATTGAATAACCCTAAATCTAACAGTGAACTACTCAGACATAGCAATAAAGAACATGAATAAATTCTGAATAAATTGCATAGAATAAACTGAGTAAAAAGATAAGGAGTTCAAGATCTTCTCTGTAATGATGATCAGATCTTTCTCTCCAATAGATGTAGCAATGTGTTCCAACTCTTAATTCCAAAACTCTTGTGTAACTTAGAAGACAACTTTTCTTAGGTCTCCTAGGCTTAGGTTAAAACTAAGATAGAAAACCCTAATAAATAGTCTAAATTTCGGCCAGGGACTTGTCTTGCAAATAATGAAACTTCTGGGTAAAACTTGTAATTTCTCAAGCCTTCACCAATCTTGCTGTCGACTTGGCTGTCGATCGACGCACAGTGTGTGACGTCGATCGATGGTCCCTTTCATAAATCTGATCCGACTCTGAGTTTCTGCTGAGCATCCTAAATGCTCCAAAATAGCCCAAAAGCTCCAATTGCTTCCAATGAGTACCTGGACCTGTAAATACTCTAAAACAGTACCAAATGCATATAAAAGACTCTAAAAATACTCTATATATCATAGGTAAAATCCATGGTATATCAACTCCCCAGACTTAACCTTTTGCTTGTCCTCAAGCAAACAAAGCATGTGTAAGAGGTTTTGAAAAGCGGAGACTCACATAATGTCTAAGTATAACTATCACCCTACTTTGTTGCAACCACATCCTATCAAGTCAATTACAGAGAAACTTTATATACCCTATCCTAGTATAGGCAACCAAATCCATTCTACCAACAACTCAGCGAATACTAGTCTGACTCGCCCCTCT
This sequence comes from Moricandia arvensis, assembly GCA_905132765.1. Lineage (NCBI taxonomy): Eukaryota > Viridiplantae > Streptophyta > Magnoliopsida > Brassicales > Brassicaceae > Moricandia > Moricandia arvensis. The sequence goes on along the minus strand of CAJHQP010005786.1, from coordinate 29,587 downwards.
AACTGATTTCATTTCTTTGCATAAAATAAAAGTGCAGGCTTTACCTTGGGAGTATCGATCAAAGGATACATGGACTCTTACCCTGCAAGTATCTGAACACACATGTAGTCTTCTCTGATTCCTTTCCTCTCTCTCTCTTCTCACTTCTTCTCAGTCAATGTCTCCCTTCTTTGAGGGTATCATTTTATTTTTTTAATTGACTGAGATATTTGGATAGGCTTCCATGAATCAAGCCCTAATGGTTTTTGCCACCAGATCATGTTCACTTCTTTTTGACCTTTATCTCTTTCTAGGAATCATATGAATCAAGCTTTAATGGTTGTAGCCACCAAATCCTTTTCGACTCCTTTTTATCTGAAGGGGAGAGAGAGGGGAATCAGAAGCACACAGACTTTTACCTTCCAGACTTGCAGAAGGAATCCGATCCAGTGTATACCAAATCCCAAAGCAAGCAGATAATGTCAGGATTAGTGTTGGAAATCAGCTTCGGTTCCTTCAACCTTTCTAAGCAATTGTGATATAGTGGTAGGATGATCCACTTTGGTATCTTTAGTATTCTCTCCAAACAACCTTCTAAGAATAATGCTAAAGTGTGGTCAGTCAATAATAAATTTTGATCATCGTCTCATTCTTGACTTAATATAAAAATTTGAAAAACTTATAGAAAAATTATATAATTATAAAAATACAATTCAAAAACAAATAAATAGTATTAGCGAACCTCTCCCAGACTTAAATTACACTGTCCCTAGTGTAATCTGTCTCAAATTGGTTAGGAGAAATTAAATCATAAGGAGACAATGTTAGAGATAGTCGAATGTACCAACTATGTTTGGAGTATCGATCGATGTCAAGAGGTGAGTGTCGACCGATGGTAAACCATCACCGTCGATCAGTGGTGTATGGGTGGTATCAATCGATGGTGTATTCGAACTATCAGGTAAACCTTCAAAAATAGAATAAATACTGAAATAAGTAGTAGTAAAAAATAATGTCAAAAACTCGTTACTCTATGTTAGTTCGTCATCGATCGACAACAACAAGAGGTGTCGATCGATGCTAAGTTGACAGACTGAACGTGTGTGTCTACTCTCCATTCTGATCATCTCTCTTTGGGTTAGCTCTGTTAGACACTCAAGCACACGTTAAAACATTCAAACGACAATAAATAAATAGTCTAAATCCAATGCAAACAAGAAAAATAAATATGAGTATAAGTCTGAAAGTAATATGAATAAAAGACGAAGGAGTATCGAAGGGACTACTCCTCGTTGAGGTATCCATATCAAGCGGCCTGATGTGTGTGCTGCTCCGGTGGCGATCTGGCTCTAGTCCTGGGACGGCTGAAACACTGGCATCGATACATCGTCTTCAACCCTGGCCCATATCGCTCGAAGCTGTCCACCACGACTCGCTGGAAACACCATGGTCGTGCATGGGGATCTTGGGATCTGAGGGAAGGCTGGGAGAGTGGACGTGGCTGTGCCGGCTCGTCCCTGTGGCTGCTGCGACCGGGTGGGCTGGTCTGAGGCCTCCTCTGCGCCGTACTCTTGAGGGGTTGCCATGTGGAGGTGGTGCTCAGCTGGGTGGAATGCGAGGCGCTGTAGATTCATCAGAGAATTCTGTCACCTCGCGCACTGGAAGCTCTATCATCCGAGGCCCCTCGTCATCCACAAAGGACCAATAGCGCCCTCCTTCAGCCATTGGTCCTCGTCAAGTGACCCTCATCCATGAACCGCAGATCTCTCTCCACGAGGCTCCTCGAAGCTAATGCCAAGAAGCTGAAGATAGGTGTCAAGAGGCTCTCGATTGTCTCCTCTTTGAACCAGAACCCTTGAAGGGTTTGTCCTTCAAGGTCGCCAGGTGCTCAGCCAAATATGGCCCCCAAGTTCACCTACTGATCGCTCATAGGTGGAGGAAAGACCTCGTCGTCGAGCCCAACTAATTCCCTGACGGAATAGTACAAACATGTCAGCTCCTGAACCCTAACCTTGTTGGGTTCCATCTTGCACAACAGGGTGTTGGCAAGGACCTTCAGGAAATAGCGCAGAGTAGGGTGACGGACGTCCGTCTGAGTGGCTGAGCCTGAGTCAAAATGGCATGTCCCGATGAGGCCCCAGAAGGTAGGCAGACCAGGGAAAGCAGCAACTGAACAGGCGCTGGTACCGATGTCGAAGCCATAAATCTCACAGAGCTGCGGGATGGGAATCCGGTACCGGATGCCTCTGATGAGAAAAGTCAGGGTGGCCTCATGCGCCACCTTCACCCTGGGGCTCTTGTAGAGCACCTGAGCCGTAGCTATGCACTGTCGGACCAGGTCGGGATACAAAGGATATGGCTTAGTAGCCATGGTGCCCAGTCCAAGCTCCTGCACCATCTGTCTAAAATCCGTGTAGAGCCCAGCTTCTTCAGAGTTCGCTTATCGGCAAACTTGGTGGGCTCGATGGTAACGCTTTGCCAAGCGTTGTAGTAGAGGCTGTCAAAATCATCCCACTCCTCGCTCACGGGACGATTTGAGCAGTTCCGTCGATGCCACCGCTTTTCGAGGGTTGGGATATTCCTCGAATGTCACAAGTAAGGCCTCCTCCTCTTAGGCCAAGGGTCTTCCGGCATGGGGGACGCCCGTGGGGGAGCACTGGAGCTACCGATCTCGTATCGTGCTTTTGTGCGCCTCTCGTCCATCTGCTTAACGTAAAAAACCGAAGAATCAGTATTGATATCGAGAAAAAGAGCTACCATCGATCGATGTACCGCATGGGGTACTCGATCGACAGAGCTCATGGCCATCGATCGATGGCAACTCATGGGCATCGATCGACGGTCAATCGCGGAGACAAGGATTACGAAATTAAATAACAAACTCAAATCGTGCAAATCATGTTCAAAGATGATAGAAGCCCTAATCTAGTACTCCATCACCCTAAAATCATCCTAAATTCCGAGTTAACCACAAAGATTCATTTTTCTTCAAACCCTAAAAATTCTCCTAAACTAAGAGATTTAGAGAACATACCTTGAATATTGAGTGATTGAATGAACTAAATAAGTAGAAGGGGCAAAAATCAAGTGATCTAAACTCAAAAACGAGCAAAATTGGCAAAAAATCGGAAGAGAAATTGAGTGATGAACTCGTGTGTCTTTTGCGATTTTGGAGAAAAGTAATTTAGAATTCGGGGTCATGTCAGGTTAACAAAATTGCAAACGACCGTTGATCGACGATCCTATAGGGCGCCGATCGATGGTCTGCTCGGTGACTCCATATTCACTTAAGAAGTTTGTAAATGCATAAATGTATGAATATAATTATAATTAGTTAATTATTTCTATTTTCTTATTTTTGTATTATTTTTGTTAATAATCGTATATATATATATATATATATATTATATATTATTTGTAGTGGATTGTCTCTCACCCAGCGCTTGTTTAAAGTCGTAGCTTGACGAAAAATGGGCTTATTATTCGGGTTTAGGCACCTCTAGACGCATGGTCTGAGTATGCGGAATTTCAGCTCTAGCCCAGTAATGTTTTCACTAGCTGTCCATTCACCATGAAATCCTCTCCTTTAGGATTAAATAGGAAAATTGTCCCGTAAGGCGTAACTTCTTTAATGGTGAAGGGTCCTGACCAACGTGAACGAACTTTTCAGGAAATAGAGTTAACCGAGAGTTGTACAGGAGTACTTGATCGTTCGGTTCGAAATGCCGTGAGATAATTTTCTTGTCGTGATAGGCTTTCGTTCTCTCCTTGTACAATTTGAGTTCTCGTAGGCGCGATATCTGCTTTTGTCAGCTCATTTAGTTGAACTAATCTCTTTTCTGCTACTGGCTTAGCATCAAAGTTTATTTTTTATGGCCCATTCGGATTTATGCACTAGTTCTACAGGGAGATGGCAGGCTTTTCCATAGATTAGGTGAAATGGGGTAGTTCCTAATGGTGTTTTAAACGTTGTTCAATATGACCAATGTGCATCATCTAACTTCAAAGACCAAATCTTTACGGGTTGATCCTACCGTCTTTCTAGATTTCTTTGATATGACGGTTGGATACTTCTACTTGTCCGCTGGTTTGAGGATGATAGGGCGTAGCTACTCGATGGTGAACTCCATGTTTCTTGAGTAGTTTTTTCGAACACTTTGTTAATGAAGTGGGTACCTCCATCGCTTATTACGATTCGCGGAACTCCAAATCTGGGAAAGATAATACTCTTAAAGAGTTTAACGACTATGCAGCATCATTTTTCGGGGTTGCTATCGCTTCCACCCATTTAGATACATAGTCTACAGCGACCAGTATGTATTTATTTCCATGCGAAGAAGGAAAGGGCCCATGAAATCGATGCCCCAACAATCAAAACTTCAACTTCAAGTATGAAATTTTGTTCCATTTCATTTCTCTTGCTGATTTTTACTCTTCTTTGGCAGGGGTCGCATTTTGCTACGTAAGCTTGAGCATCTCGAAACATAGTTGGCCACCAAAAGCCTGCTTGTAGGATTTTTGACACTGTCTTAAAACTAGCAGAAATGTCTGGCCGTAATCGGATTCCGTGGACAATGATATATGATTCCTGGAAGTTTTGCTTTCGGCTAACACATGTCTGTATATTTGCCGTCAGAACAAGTGTTTATAAAGATAAAGGTTCATCCTAGTGATACCTCCGGATTTCTTCTCAAAGAAATTTCTTCTTATTGATATCCTTTTGCAAGAGTTCCGGGTTCTACTTCGCGGCCAAGGTAGTTTACTATAATCTGCGCTAACCAAAGGTTTATTATGGTGTTTAAGTGCACACAAAACCTCCGACTTGAAACGTCTAACCTCTGGAGAATCATTATTTTGGGATTGAAGGGTTACAACTGACGTTGAATATTTAATTGGAATGATGAATCATCGTCCTTCTCGAGGGTATTGTCGATCGACGGTAGGATGGAAAACATCGATCAATTCTTTATGGCTGGAGTCGTTTTCGATGGGTTTAGGTATGGTTGTCGAATCGATTCTACTTCATGCGCCGGAACTAACTCTACCAAACGAAGGTCGATTCTGCTAAGTAGACATTTTCTGTGGGTAAGAAATCATCTATAGGAATGTCGTCATCTATTCTTATTCGTGACAAGTGATCTGCGACTCCATTTTCTACTCCTTTCTTATCTTTGACTTCTATGTCGAATTCTTGGAGAAGTAGAATCCATCGTAAAAGTCTCGGCTTAGCGTCCTTTTTGTTCATTAAGTATTTCAATGCCGCGTGGTTGGTGTGAACTACTACTTTTGAACCGACTAGATAGGAACGAAATTTCTCGAAGGCGAATACCACAGCCAATAACTCTTTTCCGTTGTCGCATAATTGCGTTGCGCATCGTCTAGAGTTCTGCTGGCGTAGTATATGGCATGCAACTTTTTGTCTTCTTTTTCCCAAAGTACGCGCCTACAGCAAAATCGCTGGCGTCACACATATTTCGAATGGTAGATCCCAGTCTGGTGCTTGGAAACAGGGGCAGATATGAGCACTGATTTAATTTCTTTAAAGGCGTCGAGACATTCAGGTGTAAAATCGAATTTCACCTCTTTGCACAGGAGCGCAGTAAGGGGTCTAGCAATTTTGCTAAAATCTTTTATGAATCGCCTATAGAATCCAGCATGTCCTAGAAAGCTTCTAACGTCTTTGACATTAGTGGGTGGTGGCAGTCCAGTCATTACTTCAATCTTTGCCTTGTCCACCTCAATTCCGGCTGCTGAGACCTTATGTCCCAAGACAATTCCGCTATTAACCATAAAATGGCATTTTTCCCAGTTCAAAACCAGATTTTTCTCTTCGCATCTAGCTAGGACCTTACATAGGTTATCGAGACATGTTTTGAAATTTGGACCATATACTGAGAAGTCATCCATGAAAACCTCCATGAAGTCCTCGATCATATCGGTGAATATCGACATCATGCATCTTTGGAAGTCGCAAGGGCGTTACAGAGTCGAATGGCATCCTGCGATATGCGAATGTTCCATAGGGACAAGTAAAGTGGTCTTTTCTTGATCGTCCGGATGTATGGGAATCTGGAAGAATCCGGAATACCCGTCGAGAAAACAGTAGTATTTGTGCTTGCAAGCCGTTCTAACATCTGATCGATAAAGGGTAAATGGAAATGATCTTTTCGTGTGGCAGCATTTAGTTTCCTTGTAATCGATACACATTCTGTGTCCGGTGACAGTTCTAGTAGGGATCAATTTCGTCTTTGTCATTCTTTACCACAGTGATTCCTCCTTTCTTCGGGACAACATGAACCGGACTGACCCAGTTGCTGTCTGAGATCGGATAAATAACGCCTGCTTCTAGAAGTTTCATAATTTCCTTTTTAACTACTTCCTTCAGGTTGGGATTCAATCTCCGCTGGTGCTCGATGGATGATTTAGATTCATCATCAAGGTGTATCATGTGCATGCATAGATTGGGAGAGATTCCCAGGATGTCATCTAATGAATATCGAGAGCCTTGCGGTGCTTTCGAAGTTTATTCAGCAACAGTGCTTGCTCTCCGCTACTCAAGTTTGCGTTTATGATGACATGATAGCAGTTTTCATAAATAAATGAATATTTAAGACCAGTTGGAAGTGGTTTAAGCTCGATTTTATGTGCTTTCGTCTGGATCCAGTTGTTGGTCATAGGACTCTGGCGATCGACGGTGACAATAGGGTGTCGATCGACGGTGGGTGATAGATCAAGTTCGTTAAGATCGACATTAAAAATTTCTTTTGTGGCCTCCATTAACCTGTATACTCTCCAATGCGATCTTATAACACAAAGATGTTGCCTACAGGAGGTTTATTTTCTTTCTCTAGAGGTTCGTTTGAGCACATATCTATGAACAATTCTTCTGCTAGGTCAGAAAAGGTAATCGATATGATAGGTTGACGTCAATCAAAAGTTGTTTTATTATCTTTTCCATTTCAAAAGACCAGCGGTATCTTCCCGATGTTGAGGCATATACGTCCTTCTCTGACATCAATCATTGCCGGCAGCGGCCTGGAACGTTTTTCCAAAGATAATAGGATTTCGAGGTTCTCGCTCATATTTAAGCACTATGAAATCTGCAGGTATATCGCAGTTATGAATGCGTACGGGCACGTTCTCAAGTACACCTTCCAGAATTCTAGTGGATCTATCAGTAAAACGAGAGTGACCCTGGTAGGTTGAAATTGTGTTAGCCCGAGAGCGACTGCAACCGAATAGGGCATCAGGTTTACACTAGAGCCTAAATCGCAGAGGGATCTTTGAAATCTCTCATTGCTAATAGTGCAGTCCAAAACGAAACTACCGGATCAGGGAGTTTAACTGGAGTTTTTCCTTGAATAATTTTGCTCACTTCTTCGGATACCATCATCACGCAGTGTTCGATTCATGGAATCCTCTTGATGCCGCATCTTTCGCGTACTGCTTAATGGCTGACGAGATGTGAATGGCATCACTTAGTGGCATCTCGATGTTTACTTTGTCAAACGCTTTCTGCATATTGCTTTTTCCAGCTGCTTCTTCTTTTGCTTAGCGTTTTTGGAGGAAAGGGGGTTTTCGCTTGGTAAACCCTCATCCTAACCGGTTTCGGTTGTTTCAGGGCCAGAGCGTCGATTGATTCTCAGGTCAGATCGTGTGATCGATTATAGATTCGGAGTGTCGATCGATGACCGGTAAAGGGTGTCGATCGATGTTTCCTACGTTGGGGTTCTTTACCTTAGGTTCAACAATAAATTCCTCAAGGTTATATTTTGGTCTAATACGTCGATTGCAGGAAGGATATCGGGATTTTCTCGTATGTTTCGAGTGGGATGGGATGCGGTTTTTACGTTTTCATTTGTTTTGATTTTCTCGAATTCATCGATGGTGACGCTTTCTTTAATGCATGGGTGAGTTGTCTACCGCTTCGTAAGCTATGACATTGCAATGGCTCCTGGGGTTAGTGTCTGCCTTACCGGGTAAGAATCCGTTCTCTCTCTTAATGGACATAGCGTTACTTGCCAACTTGGTTGCCGATTCTCTAAACGTGCTCGCATAGAGTTTCAAAATTTCCGTCATTTCTGAGTATATGAGATCTATTTCTCATTGAGTGTTGGCTGTGCTATTCTACGGTTTCCTTGAAGAACTTGATTCATTCTCGACTTTGAATTTCTTTTGTGTTCTGTTCACAGTATTATCGTAGCTGCTTCGAAATTACCAGTGCTTTCCCTAAATTGTTCGATCGTTCAGGTTCATCACAACAGAGATTCAACACGTTTTCAAAGTCGAGAAACTGCATCGTCTCACCATAATGTTAGAAAGCCATGTCCGATCCAGAAGGGTCGCAACTGCTGCCAGAGTTTCTTCTAACTCGGATCGAGTGCTTCTCCTCCGCGAACATTAGTGGTTCCCTCCTTTTGGTGTCTCTCTTTTCGAAAGCTTACTAAAGATATGTTTCTATCAGCTTTAGCACTTGCAGCGGCTCGGGTGCCAAGTTCCCCTCGCTTGCTGTATCAAGGATGGTTGATAGTCTAGGTTTAGTCCTCTATAGAAAGTGTTGATGAGTTGGGGTTCTGAGAATCCATGGTGCGGGCACGAAAGTTGGTACTCTTGAACCTCGTCCTGGAGTTTTTAAAAGATTTGTGGCTACCTTAAATGAAAGTGGATATTTCTCTTCTTGCTTCCTAGTATCTCTCCTCGTCGAAGAAGTGATTGATGAAAGCGCTTCTAATATCTTCCCAACAGGTCAGGGATCCTGGTGGTAGCTGGTTCAGCCACCTCCTGGCGTCACCTTCAAGGGAAAAGGGAAAAGTTTGCAGCGTTTGAAATCGTCGTTCACCATGTCTTCTAGCATCTCGATGTGATCGTTGGGTGTTCGGTAGGAAAACCACGGAACATGGTTTTTGCGCGCCATAATTAGGAAGTCGATATCAAGCTCAGAGCCTCATGTATGGTTATCAGATAATCGATTTGCAGACCTATTGGAATAGGTTCTGCTGGGGTTTAGGTATTCGAGCATTGGCAATTCATGCTTTATCTCATTCTTTAGAGATCTAGTGATTTGATTGGGGATTGCAGCTCCTTGATAATTAATTAGTTGGCTTGCTTCGTTGCTTTTATGTCCATTGGTTCTATCAAGAGTACTTTCTTATTATCAGAATCAGTAAAGCATACTTACTTGCTTCTGGCTGATCGGTATCGATGATGCAATGGAAGTGTGTCGCCTGACAGCAGTGGACTAACGTCGATCAATTCCAGAAGAGCTCCGTCGATGCAATGGCTGTCGTCCTGAATCCATATCCTCTCCTTTAAGTATCTGTCATAAGGATCAGGGAAAGGATAATTTAGCAAACAGTAAAGTAAAAAATCTAACAATATTCTAAAACGGAATCTAATGGCAATAAGAAAAGTCCCCGGCAACAACGCCCAAATTTGATGTGGGGTTCTTATTTCACCTTCAAATTAACCAAATTTCCTAACTTTACTCTCTCAAATAAGAAGGTTAGTATATTACTTAAGGATCAAATCCAAGACTCTAGGATGCACAATAGACTTATTGTTTTGAATTAAAGCTAGATGAATAATAATAATAACAATAAAAGCGATTCCAATATTGATTTGGTTTGTGAGGATCATATAAGAGATTAGACTTAGGGGAATTTTTAGGTAATATAAGATATTACAGATTAATAGATTGCTAGGGTTTTATTAAGCATCATTCTGAATTCAAACCTTAGGGTTTAGGAGATCGCTCTCGCGCATCTGAATTGAGTATCGATCGATTTTTCACATGGTGGCGTCGATCGATGGTCATTATAAACAATATTGGTTTCGTGGTTTGATGGGTCTCTAAACTTCCAATTCAACTCTTGTTTCCTACCAGTTATTTAGATTGTTTACGATAGAATCCAGGTTATAACCAAACTCTCGCTTGCGCTACAGAACCCTAATTTCTAAGGTTGAAGTGATCAAGTTCAACTTAGCATTAAGAGCAACTTAAACAAATAACCAAAAGGATTACCCTAACAATTCTACAAATCAGAAATACATTATCACCATTGAATAGCCCTAAATCTAACAGCAATTACTCAGACATAGCAAAAGAGAACATGAATAAATTCTGAATCAATTGCATAGAATAAACTAATAAAAAATAAAGAGTTCAAGATCTTCTCTGTAATGATGATCAGATCTTTCTCTCTAATGGATGTATGAAGATGATATAGCCTATTTATTACCAGATGTTTTGTGAACTGAACACCACTGACAGACCTTGGTATGCAGATATAGTAATCTTGTGGCCGAAGTAGAACCCGAACTCTTCAAAGGATATCATAAAAAAAAAAATTTGAGAGAAATCCGGAGATATCACTGGGATGAACCTTATCTTTATAAACAATGTTCTGACGGCATATACAGCCGATGTGTTCCTGAAAGTGAAACTCTATAAATTTTGTATCTTTGTCACGAATCCAATTATGCCGGACATTACGCTAGTTTTAAGAGAGTGTCAAAAGTTTGTGAACTGAACATCAGTGACAGACCTTGGTATGCAGATATAGTAATCTATCTTGTGGCCGAAGTAGAACCCGAACACTTCAAAGGATATGCGTCTGGAGATGCCATACCCCGGTTGATAAGCCCCACTTTCTGTCGAGCTAGCGACCTTAAAAAAGAGCTGATTGGGAGCAAACCCACTAGTATAAAAAAACTAACTATTAATAATGCATTCAATTTTCAAAGTGAAGTAGGAGGCACATAACACACCATCGATCGATACCCCTATAAGACCATCGATCGACGATTGAGTGCGAGACTATATAAGCTCGACACCGACCCTATTCACAAAAACTATTTTATTTTGTTTTGCTTTGTTGGATTTAGAACTTATGTTTATAATTATGACCGTTTGCTATTTTAACATGATTTTTTTAATGTCTAATAGTGCTAACAAAAAGAGTGATAATTAGATTATGGAGTTTTTAGACACTTTTTATAGTTACTTGCAGACGGGTTCATGATGTCCGCTGAGCATCGATCGATACCCCTCGGGTACCGTCGATCGATGGCGACCATGAGAGAGAGGTACGAGTTCTTAATTCTAACAAATAAATAATTACATTCTAATTTATTTCATCCGCCAATCTCAGGCTGTTTTAAGCACTAAGACAATGTTATTTAAGTCTCGGGGAGGTAGTTACTAACACCGCACACTTTAGTTTTGATGTTTTATTTCTTACTAAAGATTTTCAAAAGAGTTTTTTTATTGAGTCAAGAAGGGGAACTATGATCAAAATTTATTATTGACTAACCACACATTAGCACCATTCTTAGAAGGTTATTTGCAGAGATTACTAGAGATACCAAAGTGGATCACCCTGTCATTATATCACACTTGCTTAGAAAATTTGAAGGAACCGAAGCTGATTTCAAAACTAATCCTGACATTATTTGCTTGCTTTGGGGCTTGGTATACACTGTATCGGATTCCTTCTGCAAGTCTGTAGGTACAAATCATTGCACATCTGGTTCCCTTCTCTCTCTCTCTCTCTCTCTCTCTCTCTCTCTCTCTCTCTCTCTCTCTCTCTCTCTCTTCTCTCTCTCCTCTCTCTCTTTGGCATCTACTAAAAATAAAAGATTGAGATGATTTCCTGAGATGCAGAGGGGTATGTACATTACCGATGACCCCACTATTCTAATTCAAAGGAATGATCACACATTGTTGGAAGCGAGGGGTAGGTAACATTACCAATGACCCCACTATTCGCCTATAAATTTGCCCAAAAAAATAAAAAAAGTAAATGGCAAGATGGACTGAATCAGCATTATTGTCCATTGAGTTTGAGATCCAAAAAGATTCAGAGAAGAGAGAAAAGAGGAAAGAAGTGGATCAGAGAAGACTTGGTGCCTAGTTGTAAAGAATTGCAGGGGTAAGAGTCCATGTGTCATTTGATCAATACTCCAGGGTAAGGCTGCACTTTTATTTTATGCAAAGAAATGAAATCATTAGAGGGGTGAGTCAGACTAGTATTCGCTAAGTTGTTGGTAGAATGAACTTGATTGCTATACTATGATAGAGTATATAAAGTTTCTCTGTGACTGACCTAATAAGATATGGCTGCAATAAAGTAAGGTGACAGTTATACTTAGATATTATGTGAGTCTTCGCTTTTCAAAACCACTTTTGCAGGCTTGTTTGCTTGAGGACAAGCAAAAGGTTAAGTCTGAGGGAGTTGATATAGCCTATTTATTACCAGTTTTAGGCCATGTTATGGACCTTATTTAGAGTCTATTATATGGTTTTGGAGTATGTTTTAGAGTAATTTAAGGTTCAGGTACGTTATGGAGAACTTTGGTGATTCTAGAGCTTTTTGAGGTGAAGAACTGCACAAACACGTCAAATGTTTTTCTATTGATGGAGACCTTCCCATTGTGCGTTAGCTTCCAAGTGCCCACTGGTTTGAGGTCTATATGACGGTTAGATCTAAAGTTATGCATGTTTTACTGAAGAGTGGTCTGTCTGCCTCACGAGAGGAAGCTATCGAGAAGATGAAGGACTGTCGATCGACGGCACTGCCTTAGTGTCGATCGATGGTAAACCCTGAAGACAGTCCCAACTTGTTTTGAGACCAACTGAAGCCTAGAAGCCAACTCAAAATACCAAAATACCCATGGATGTGATTTGGACCTATTTTATGTTCAGTTAAGCCGTTGTTGACGGCTATGTTTTACTTCTAAGATGAGAAGAGCTTAGGATTGTAGAGAGAGATCTGAAAACCTTTACAGAGAAGATCTTGAACTCCCTTTATCTCTTATCTTATTATTCTATGCAATTCATTCAATTATTTGTTATGTTTCTCATAATCATGTCTAAGTAGTTTGCTTTTAGATTTAGGGTTCTTCAAAGGTGGCTATGAATTGTTAATCACATATAATTGTTACGGTAATCATTTAGTTCTTTGTATAAGTTGTTCTTAATACTGAATTGAATTTGATAACTTCAAAACCCTAGATTATAGGAATTATTAGCGCAAGCGAGAGCCTGGCTATAACCCTGAAACTTATCTTAACAATCTAAAACACTAGTAACAGACAAGAGTTGAATTAAGAGTTTAGAGAACATATCAAACATAAAAATCGTATATTTTTAGAAGTAGCATCCATCGACACCACATGGTGGCCATCGATCGATACTCAGTTGAGATTCACGAGAGTGATCTCCTAAACCCTAGAGTTTAAGTTCGAGAAATGATACTTAATAAACCATTAGCAATCTATTAATCTACATAATTTAGCTTACCTGAGAATTTCCCCTAAGTCTATTCTTTCCCATAAGTCTTTACAACCAATCAATCAATCCTTGAATCACTGCTTACTAAATCATTGTTACCGTCTAGCTTAAATTCGAAAACAAATAGTCTATTGTGCAATCCTAGAGTCTTTGTGGATTCGATCGCTAAGTACTATAATGACCATCTTATTTGAGAGAGTAAAAGTGAGAAATAGGGTTAATTTGAGAATGTAATAAAACCCCACATCACAAGTTGTTCCAACTCTTAATTCCAAAACTCTTGTGTAACTTAGATGAAAAAATTTCCTTAGGACTCCTAGGCTTAGGTTAAAACTAAGACAGAAAACCATAATAAATAGTCTAAATTTCGACTAGGAACTTGTCTTGCAAGTAATGAAACTTCTGGTTAAACTTGCAATTTCTCAAGCCTTCACCAATCTTGTTTTCGACTTGGGCTGTCGATCGACGCACAGTGTGTGACTTTGATCGATGGTCCCTTCATAAATCTGGATCCGACTCTGAGCATCCAAAATGCTCCAAAATAGTCCGAAACTCCAATTGCTTACAATGAGTACCTAGACTTATAACTCTAAAACAGTACCAAATGCATATAAAAGACTCTAAAAATACTATATATATCATAGGTAAAATAGGTAAAATCCATGGTATATCATCCTTAAACGGTTATCTCACTTGACTAATAAACATTAGTCCTCTTCTTGTTGTTGTTTGAGTTTCTTAAAGACACAAGAGATTTGTTTACCTAGTTCCCTTTACCAATACACATGCGGTGACGACATTTCCAACGATTCACTATTACCATGTGGTTACAAGAGCTTTCTTATACAATTACCCCAATGTTTTTTTATTCACCTATAGAAATAACAACAATAAACTAAAGATTTGACCTTACTAAACTTCTGTGTGTAGGAGATGAAACCCACAACCCAATGAAGAAGAATCAGCCTTAGTACTCGTTGCAGTCAATATAATTTATTTATCATTAGCTTAATAAAAAATCAAAATTTCTTTAAACCGTTGTGTACTTCACAAAATTTTGTTGAAAAACATTTTGAGCAATCGAAATACTCAGAAATTTTGATTTCATGTACAATTCAACATGCTATTCTAGACTAATAAAATCATATTCGTTTTTGTATTTGAATGCTGCATATAGATACAAATCTTCAAATATTGTTTTCTTGGACACTTTTATACACCTAAATAGTAATTAACATATGGGAAAAAGTCATTTAAATCATCAATTTTCAATTTTGTGGAAATAAAACACCAAACATTTTATAAACCAAAAAAATAGTCAATTTTTGTTGACGAGTCATTTTAATCATAAATTTTTGTTGACCATATCATTTTAGTCATATTGTTAGTCAACAATTATAGTTGACTAATAGTAGGCCTAAAATGTCTTTTAAAATTGAAGGAAGTTTTTACCTATATGTGTTTGGTTTTGTGTATATTAAACACTTTTTAAGTTGAATTTGATTTTAATGAAGTGTTTAGTTAGTTAATTAAGTTTATGGTTTATTTAGGGTCTAGAATACTTCTTGTAAGTCGTTTGATGAATAACATTAATGAGGTAGAAGACTTCCAAGAAGTCTTCTCGTGGTTTTTACATGAGACGACTTCCAGGAAAGTCGTCCATATCAGACCGAACCTTTAATTTTACCACTGTACATTACAACAAACCAGATAATATACCGGACATATAAATACTATTTTTCACTTTTTGTAGAAATGCAGGAAACCCTAACGACATTTCTCTCTAAGGACGATTTCAAAGGTGAATCTCCTTTTGTCGTCGAATCTCTATTTTCCATCATTCTCACCGCCGGTAAACTCTCCTTTTATGACG
The DNA here is from genome assembly GCA_905132765.1 of Moricandia arvensis. Taxonomy (NCBI): domain Eukaryota; kingdom Viridiplantae; phylum Streptophyta; class Magnoliopsida; order Brassicales; family Brassicaceae; genus Moricandia; species Moricandia arvensis. The sequence continues at coordinate 14,444 of CAJHQP010005786.1, read as the reverse complement.
AATTTCGTTTCTCCTTCATGCCGAAGAGTATTTAAGTAGATTAAACTAACCATCCGCTTTCTTTTTTCAGATCTGAAACTGCGTTTCGTTGAACTCCGCCGCTGGTAAGTTCTTCATGTTTGTTGTCAATTTCAATTTTATGACTTAAGTCATTTAGTTGCCGTTAAACCTTAAAAGTTGTAGTCTTTATTCTTTCCCGTCAATTTTTACAGATCTCTAACCGCTGGTATCGTTGGCGACCATAACTTCTCCGACTGTAAGTCATCCAGTTTTTCTATTTATTAGGTTTATTAAGGTCTTCTCTTCAGATATGCAAGCTCAACGCGATTTTCAGATCTTTAAGAGGTCGGTTTTAGTAATGTTCTACTAGAAGACTTCCCAGAAGACTGCACGGGAAAGTCTTCCAGTAGAACATTACTAAAATCGACCTCTTAGAGATCTGAAAATCTTGTTAAGCCTACATATGTGATGATTTTGTAGTTTTCTACTGAAAGACTACTCAGAAGACTTCCTGGAAGTCTTCCAGATTGAAGACATCGTAGAAGACTTCCTTGAAGTCTTCTCCCTAAAATTTTTATGGAAGTCTTCCAGTATGGAAATTTAGAATAATATGTTTGGTTTGTGTTTGAGATGTTGGTTTTTGGTTGTTTTGCAGACCAGAAAATGGATTTAACAGAACTCCCGCAAAGGATATATACATTAGGTGAAGAGTCCATTCCAATCAAAAGCATTTCGTATCATACTGATGACTCGAAGTTGCTTATTGTTGTAAGGCAAGATCTACATTATGACGAATATGAGGAGCTGAAGGACTCAAAGTTGGGAGTGTTCATCGAGTTCAAGGAGATGAATTTTGGTTGGGCATCAAAGGCTGGTTCATTATATGCTCAGTTTCCAGCTTAACATCAAGAAGAAGTATGAGCGTTGGGAGTCTCGTTGGTCCACAACCGGTGAGGTTTCACTGATAGAGTTTTGAACACCTCACTGGTCTGAACTACGATTACATCAAGGACCTGGAAAATCCAAGGTGTGAGATACATTGAATGTCATGCTCTTGGCATGTCATTTCCTTCACTCTTTTGTAATAAGAACGTGAGGGCTATCAGGAGAAGATGGCGTTGGATATATTTCAAGAGGCCCATAGCTCCCATGAGAAAGGGAACGAAGACAATGATGAGAACTTGGCAATGTATGAGTAGTGAATATGTATGATGTGTAATTTGTACTTATAGTTGATGCTTTTGAGTGCTTTTGTATGCTGTTTTAGGCTACATAAACAGGGTCAGGATAGGGTGAATTTTTTTGTAACCTATCCTCCTTTCAAACTAGCCTTTTGGAGAAAATTAATTTGGTAGTACACTAACACTAACTTTTCAGATAATCTTATGTTGGAATTTCATAGCACAATTGCTATTTTTGTGGTGTGAAAATATTAAAATTGCAATTTCCCAAAAAATTCATAAAAAAATAAGATCATAACACATAAAGTCTTAACAGAGATAAGCTCATAAAACAAATAAGTTCATAAAACAGAAAGTCTTAACAGGATAAGTTCATAACTGAAACCAGATAGATAAATAAGAACACAATAGAAGATTTCATTTAAGGTCCCCTAGACGATTACCGATAAGGGTTCTAGAAGACTGTCCCGAAGGTCTTCCACTTCATTTCTTACAATGTGTACGCGTATGGCTAGTTTCTTTGCAGTTTGAAGCATCTATAAACCATGTGTTGTCTCATCCTGGATAGCTCCAACCAATCTTACAATCTTGATTTTTTCTGTCTCCCTAGACCATGCTTTACTTCTGAAGGAAGGCATGTGTATGCCTGAACTTGTTATCCAACACAAGGATATATATTATGTGAGTATCCTTCAAATAAACGAAGCCTTTGAGTAGAGCAGACAGAAAAGTGTGGAGACATGCAAACCAGCTATGTTCCAACTGCTATAACATGAGAGCAAGGTATTTTCTCAATTGCATAGACACCACAATCACACTTTCCATGTTCCAAATCAACAACACAATCCATTTTGCCACCTTTTATAAAGAATCGCCATCCATCAATTGGTTGGACAGACATCGTATCCGCTATCTTCGAATGAACAACAAGTAAGTATTCAACTCCCAGACTATATTTTAGTTGTGAGACTCAAAGCATCTTCTCTCCCTTTCCAATACCACCTTTCTAGCTTCTCCCTTTTGAACTCCAACAAGAATTGAATAGGAAATCCTCTTTCTCGCTTCAATGCGGAGTTAATAGATTCAGCGATGTTGCTCATTTTTAAGTTGAAAGTTTTCGGTTTGCACTGCGTATCTCATCCATGTACCCGTTAAAATCATAAACTATAAGAGCATAAACATCACCTTTGACCAAGTGCAAGAGATGCTTGCCTTTATACTTTTGGACAATGTTATGTTTTAGGTGATAATAACTTATTCCTTAGGTTGACCAAGGAAACACCTTATCACATGCATTTTAATGCTCATGTGTCGGTCAGAGACTATCACCAGAGCATACTGACAGATATACAACTCCCAAAATTCGTGAAAAACAATTCCCAAGAATCATCATTTTCAGTATCTATGATTCCAAAAGCCAATGGAAATATCTGAAATTACCATCTTGTGCAGCTGCAACTCACATAACACCGCCATACTTCCCACTTAGGTGAGTTCCATCCATCATGATGACCCTTATCTGATACTGAAAACCTTGAATAGAAGCTCCAAAAGAGATAAATAGATACTTAAATCTATTCAGAGAATCAAGTTCTGTACCAGTGATGGAACCCGGATTTGCTAACGAGATTTGCTCCAAATATGAAGGTAGTCGCTCATACCCATCTTCTGCTGATCCTCTCACCAATTCTTGCGCATATAACAATGCTCTGTATGAAGTGGTTTAGTCAAGTCTCATGCCAAACATGTTCTTCATTGCATCTTTGATATTTGCGGATTCAACCCATCAATGATTCCAACGTGATCTATGAAAAGCCTACCAAAATACTTCAGATTACATTGTTTCCGCTGAGCCAATCAGTCTGACACAAAATATGTATGAGTTTCCAAATACTTAGTTACCTAAAACGTGTTTGTCTCATGTTTCACACTCGCTCTGATCTTCCATCCACAACCATTAACACGGCATTTTTCCACAAGTAGAGTTTTCGTTGACTTGTATATTCTGAAGGCAGAACCTACACTTCACTGTTGTTAACCGTAACTCTGATACCAATTCATCCCTACTAAACAAAACTCTCGTTGACATAGATATTGTTGGCATTTGAGCTTCCTACTTCACTGCCATATGTCCCTTTGAAATCTTCAAAACACATATCATCTTCTTCTTTCCTCATCTTCATCATTAACTTTTCCGTACTCACTGTAATCCTCCACAATCATCAAACCGCTTCAGCAACCTCAGGATATCAGCATCCTCCTCCAGATCATCATTTTCATATTCATCCTCTCCATCATCTTCTTCCCCTTCATCTGAAATTGTTCTCATCCTGCTAAGGCTTGATACAAAAAGACGTACTTCATGTGTTTTAGTTATCTCGAGCAAGTTTCAAATTTTTCTATCACTTGTAACATGAGTAAGAGGGGTGTGTAGACCCATCTATTGCATCATTTCTTCTGGTAATGAGTTGGTCAACCCCACAACCTCTGTGTTCATGTCAAGGCTATAATATTCTTGAGCCATTTCAAACAAGTTCAGCATGTGTCGAACCTTCACTCAAAAAAAAAAACATTCTCGCTCCTTTGAAATTATCAACAACAAAATTCCAAGAGTCATCTTTCAACAACCATTCTCCATACACTAAAGGTAAACTGACGCATCATCTGAAAAAGGTTAAATTAAAAACAAATTAGCAACCATAGAACATCAACTTCAAAAAACTTCAATCGAGAAGACTTTCGGGGAAGTCTTCTATTAGCTAGAAACTTTAATAAACATGAATGTTGGTAGGCTCATAAATATCACCAATTAAGTCATAAGTTTCATTCAATAGCCCCAATGTTGGTAATATACATGAATTAACAAGAAAATGTTAAAAAGTTTTTATAATTTTAGAGAAAATAAAAGTTTATTAAACATTGACGTAGTAGACTTCCGTGGAAGTCTTCCAACAGACTCCTAGGAAGTCGTAATTTAGTTCATTTTTGCAATTGAAAATTTACATAGTAAGACTTTCCAGAGAAGTCAAATCTAGAGAAGAATTCTTTAAAATCTTCCTTTTTGTATATTGGGTTACTTTTTGTTTTCAAAAAAAAATCTCGAAAATACCAGAGAATTCTTCTCGGTAAGTCGTCTAGGATAAACATGTTAGTTTTGCATTTGAACAAATTTTGTTAGAAATTTGATTTTTCCTAGATGACTTACATGTAGTCTTCCAGCAAAATAAAATAAAATTACATTTAATTTTACTAGACGACTTTTATGTAAGTCGTTTCAGGTAAGTTTTGCAATTAAAAATAAAACTTCAATATTTAATTTTAATTACATGACTTACATGTATGTTTTCCTGCAGGAGACTTACATGGAAGTCTTCTGTAATATCCAAATTTTGACTAGAATCTCGAAATAAAATTCTGGAAGACTTTCGTGTAAGTCGTCTCCCGGAAGACATACACGTATGTCGCCTAATTAAAATTAAATATTTAAAGTTTTATTTTTCAATTGAAAAGGTAACCTGAAACGACTTACATTTAAGTAGTCTAGTAAAATTTAAATATTTAAGTTTTATTTTTTTGCTAGAAGACTTACTTGTAAGTCATCTAGGAAAAGTCAAAATTTTGACACAATTTGGTTAAATGCAAAACTAGAATGTTTCTCCTAGACGACTTACTGGAAGGTCTTCTCTGATATTTTCAAGATTTTTTTGTTAACAAAGAAAAGTGGAACACTTCGAGAGACGCTGTCTCTAAAAACACATATTAAAGTCAATTGCAAAACTAACCTTTGCATTGACCAGAAGACTTCCGTGTAATTCTTCTATTGCCGGAAAACTTACACAGAAGTCTTCATGGCGAATAGATATGGAAAAAAATTGATTTCATATCTTAAATTAGTGAGATAGCTTTCTTAGCACACAAAAGTCTTCTCTAAGCACATATAAGCTTAAACTGAAGCGAACCACCAAGAATTGTAAGATTGAATGGCTCTATGAACTATAAAAAATTTAGAATCAAATTCTTTATTTTTTGGATGAATATAGAGAGAAAGTGAAAGAGATGTTGTTTTTAGTTCATAAGAAAATGGATATAAGGAGTGTAAATTGATTTTAGGTGCATTAAGAGCTTTAAATTGGTTGTTCGTTGTGGATGTTGTATTGATGATAATGAAAATATTGTAAATACTTGATGAAGATGATGATGATAGAGTAAATACTCATTTTCGAAAATTAAAAAAAAGTAATGGGGTTTTCTTGAATAATTCTGAAAAATAATGCCTAGATGTTATTTGACAAAAATATCAGTCAACATTTTTGCAGAAATTTGATGTTGACTTTTAGAATAAATTATTAGATGTTAATATTTTGTAACTATCCATATAGTTCTAGTTGGTTTATGTTTCTTAATTTTATTGTCAAAATTATATTTTATTTGTAAAATATTAATATATATTTGGATTCTCAGAAGAATAAAATTAACGGTAGATGGATTTTTCATGATTCCATTGATGTAACAACCTTTAGTTCTTAACAGTTTTGGTGAAACTTATTTTTCATTAAATGCAGAAAGAATATTTTCACAGATTTGTAGAAAGTATATAAATTTTATTTTGACGATCTATATTATAATAAAAAGAATCATTTAAATTAAAATTTCACCAAAAAATATTAAAATTATAAATCATCCCAAATAGGATTATATAAATAGTTATGAAAACTGATCGTACATAATTATAAAATTTCTTCATATATATTTTATAACTAAATATTCAATTAATGATATGTTTAATATAAATGAAAATATAGAAAACATTTCGCTGAGAAATGAAAAAACTTTTATATTTTTGGTTGGAATTATTTCTTATTTATAATTTTATTTATTAGTGTTACAGTTATTCCAAATATATTTTAATATTTAAAGTCTAATATTTAGAAAAGCACTTGATCGTATTTGTGCCAAAAAATGCATCAAATTTGAAAACCATTTTAGACCTACTTTTAGTCAACTATAACGATTGACTAACTTTAGAAATAAAAATGGTATTTTCGATTAAAGTTTATGATTAAAATGGGTTGTCAACAAAAATGAGTGCTTTTGGTTTACGGAAAAATTGGTACTTTATTTCAACAAAATTTGAAAGCTAATGATTTAAATGACATTTATCCCATTAAAATTTAGATTTTGGATGCAAATTATTCATTCCAAAATGTAAAAAAAATGAAATATTATTCAATATAAATATTAAATAATTAAAATTTATAGATCATTAAGTACTTTATTTTTTCATAAAAACTATTAATTCAGAAAATTTATATTAATTTTCATTAAAATCGTAAAATTATATTTTAGACTAAAACTATAAAATTATGTTTTCCAACCAATAAAACTATATATATATTGAAACCATTACATCTGGTTCGCCATCAAAATTGTAACAATGAAATTTCACGTTAAAATCTTAAAGTAACATTTACAGTTAAAAAATATAATAGTATATTTTCCATCAAAATCATAAGAATGTATTTTTCTGCTAGAATCATAATATTATATTTTCAAGTCAAAATAAAAAATTACCTTCTCCCTCCAATTGATAATTTAAACCCAAGTTCAAATAGCTCACCGAACAATTTGCTCTTTGGAATGTTGGAGATTCACATAGTCTACCAGGTCAATATCTTTGATGATAGAGCTGACCGGCGTTCATCCATTTTTTTTTTTGAATATTAGCGTCAAACACAGACAAAGAAGGCATTTCTCTACCGCTCTTCTCTACGGTTCTAAATTCATACCTCGGCTGCTCTTTCCGGCCAACAAGGTCCACCTCCCGGGACACTCTCCTCTTCATTGTTTTCTATGGTCTCAAATCACTAAAGCAAAGGAGAGCCCCTTATCACCAGAAATTCCGGCCATGTTATAGGCTCTATTATGTGTGTCTAGACTATGTTTTAAGGTCTTTACAGGTCCAGATACGTTTTGGAGATATATGGAGATACTTGGTGTATTTGGAGCATTTAAACGAGAATAATCCGTATCTGGTCATTGCGAGAGTCGAAGTAAAAGACTGTCCTTGATCGACAACACTATCTCGCCGTCGACCGATGTTACATGACCAAGATCGATCGATGTTGCACATCTTACATCGATCGCTGACCAATTCCCCAGACAACCGATTTCAAGCCCATTTTAGAGACATGACACGACCACAAGATTACAAGATTACTCCTAGACGAGTTTTGACCGTAGACTTTTAGGTTTTATATTGATATTTTTATGTATTGCACCAGAAAAATGTGCCAAGGTGGTGGTAAGTGCCAGTGGCATATTGTGTGCCACCAGCACTCCATTATAGTTTTAGGATTTATTTAGGGAGAAGATTCATAACTCCTTAGGAGATTTGTTATTGGAACCCCAGTATTTTATCTATGCATTATATTCAAGATTATTATTCTTACTTTGATTATGTCTGAGTAGTTACCAATTAGATTTAGGGTTGAATGATAACAATCATGGATTAGCCCAAAGTAGGATTGCTTAGGTTAAGTTAATATCCATCAATTGAGTTGTGCTTAATGCTTTGCATTCTAGAGTAGCTAACTAGGATCTCGAAAGTAGGACATGGACGACTACGAGAGTAGGTTCTGTGCCAGAATAGACTCCATTGAACTAGGTTGTTAGGCGCATGCGAGAGCTGTTCTAATTAGCTTGGTGAACATATCAAATCTCGTTCACACTTCCTTCTGATTTCACCGTCGATCGACATCAGGCCTTAGCCGTCGATCGATGGTCTTTCCTTTTGCTCGCATACGAGAGTTGGAGTTTAAAAGGGTCAGAATAGTTAATATTTGAGTTCTAGAATATTTACATATTTGTGCATCTTATCCCTATAATTCATGAAGCTTGAAACCCCTAGATCTAACATATTTACATTTACATCTAGTAATTATAGCATATGTCCTATTTATTATTGCATATTTTCCATATTTACATTACTAGCATATTTTCCATATTGCATCTACACTTCTGATAAGGAATATTTTCTTAAACCAATTACTTGTTACCAATATATATATAATCACCTAGCTTAGTCTTTAGAAATAAGAAATCTATTGTGTGCCATTGTTCTCTGTGGATTCGATCCCTAAGTACTACACTGATCTCTCTTGCAAGAGTATTGTTTTGTGTGTTAGGATTAAGGGTTAATTTGATAGTTAATTGTTTAGGATATTTATACCTGCTAGAAAAATAAAACACCATGATGTCAAATTTGGCGCCGTTTGCCGGGGAACATTGATCGCCATTAGATTTAATTTCTAGGATTTAGTCTAGGTTTGTTGTTACTTTCAAGTTACTTGATTTTTCTTTTTCTTTGTTTTTCAGGTGCATGCAAAAGAGTACCAGGAGCAACAAAGGACAAGAATTACTGTTCTCAGACCCACAACAACTCGAGCGTACGATCCGCAAAGAAAGACGACAAGCATCGATCGACGGCACCTACTCAGCGTCGACCGACACTTCTTTACGGACAGCATCGACCGATATCAGAACTCTAGCATCGACCGACATTGATCACTTAGCATCGATCGACATCATCTCACCCGCATCGATCGACGACAGAGACGAGTTCAGATGGTTGCGCCTATAATAGTGGTTCAGAATGAGAATGGAGACTTGCATGACCTCAACGGTCATCTGCGTAATGCAGCAGGTCAAAAGATAGACGATCAGGGGGCTGTAATCCCTGATACAGAAGAGAAAGAAGCAGACGCTGCAATAGCTCAACCTGAAGCTAACGCCCAAGCTGCTCAGAGAACGCTGGCTGACTACAACCGTCCAGACCAGTTCTACGCCAACAGATCCGCCATTCGTCCTCCAGCTTTTCAGAGAAACGATTTTGAGATCAAGCCCGCTTTCTTCGGACTTGTAGCGCAGACACCTTACCATGGGTTGCGACATGAGCACCCTATGGATCATCTGGAGCGATTTGAGGATCTAGTGACTGCTATTAAAGCCAATGGAGTCCCTGAGGACTATCTTTTCTGTAAGCTCTTCAAGTACTCACTTGCTGGAGAAGCTTCATATTGGCTTAAGCAACTACCACCAGGATCCCTGACATCCTGGACTGACATCAAAAACGCTTTCTTGCGTAACTTCTTTGATGACGCTAGAGCAGAAGATCTGAGGAGCAAGATTGCTACTTTTTCACAAGAACCTTCAGAGTCTTTCAGAAACTCGTGGATCAGATTCAAGTCATACCAGAGAGACTGTCCACATCACGGGTTCAACGAAGTGCAGCTTCTCAGCACTTTCTTCAGAGGTATTGGATTACAATACCAGATGGCTTTGGACACAGCTAGTGAGGGAAATTTCAGCACCAGAAGCCCTGAAGAAGCTACGAAGATTGATTGAGAATCTGGCATCTAGCAGCAGCACCAAGAACACTGACTTTGAGAGAAGAAAATCAGCTCCAGCTGTAAGCAAGGAGCAGATTGAAGAGGTCAAGGCAAAACTAGATAGTGTTCAGAGATTTTCAAAAACATGTTACTTTCGCAGAAGTGGAAGCAATTGAGTCTGGAGAAGATGAGATTGAAGAAGAAGATGTAAACTACATTGATGGGAATGGTTTCCAGAGACAAGGGAATCCAGGCTTCAACAGGAACTCCTATGGTACTGGTCAAAGGAGTAACTTTAATCAGAATTCACAGCGAAGGCCCTTCAACAACAACATGACTTATGGATCTTCCTACTACCAGAATCCTCCTCCAGAAAGGTCCGGAAAGCAAGATTGAAGCAATGGTTGACAGAGTTTTAGAGGGACAGCAGAAGATGACTGTGGATTTCAATGGAAAGATAGATGGTCTGTACCTCAACCTCAACACCAAGTTCGAAAACCTCAGCACTCATGTGAGGAAATTGGAGAATCAAGTGATGCAAACAAGTGAGACCATTAAGAGACATGAGAGCTTGATTAAGGAGAAGATCGAGGCTGGGACAAAAGCACCACGTCAATGCATTGATTGATGATGATTTCTGGCAGGAAGTCAAGAGAGAGAAGCCCCAAACCAGCGATTTTCGTGTGGGAAATTCCATATCACTCGGCACTTCTCATTCGCATCGATCGACACCAACCAGAGAGAATCGATCGACGGTGAAACCTACAGAATCAGTGGCTTCGTGTGAATCGACTAACATCGATCGACACCGTTCTCGTGACATCGATCGACAGTGTGATAGAAGAATCGATCGACAGTACACCTCTGGCATCGATCGACATGAGAGAAACCCGGTTCGGCTACCAAACCTCGATGCAAGTTTGATTGTACGTCCGACCGTGACAGTCTCAGAACAGAATACAGACACATCTGAAGCTATGGATACTGATAGAGAAGATGAGGGACACTCAAAGAGGAGGCAAAAGATCCCAAAACATCAACGCAGAGAAGCCAATGAAAAGGAGATAGATAGCTTTGCTAAAAGAGTTTTTAAAATTCCTCTAGATATTTCTTTTGATGAAGCTTATTATACTCACAGATTGTGGATGTTTTTCAGGGAAACAAGGGAGACAGATGATGACATAGAGATAATGTTCAATCACCTCAGAGAGAAGATGAAGCAGAGACCTGTCTGAAGAAGAAAAGTGATCCTGGAAAATTTGTGGTTCCATGCTTCATCAAAGGAAACAAATATCCCAACGCCCTTTGTGACACTGGATCTTCAGTGAGCATTATGCCAAAGTCTATGGCAGAGGAGTTGGACCTGAAAGTGGAACCCTCCAACGATTCTTTTACATTCGTTGACTGCTCAAGAGTGAACTCAGGAGGGATGGTAAAAGATGTTCCAGTGCAGATCAACAATACCTTAGTTCCAACAGACTTTCATGTGATGGACATCAGGATAGATTGGAACTCTTCTCTACTACTTGGGAGAGCATTCATGGCTACTGTGGGAGCCATATGCGACATGAAGTTAAACAGGTTGTATCTATCTCTAATTGATAAAAATATTTTTTATGAACCTGTCAAAATAAGAACAAGGCTACCCTGATCGAATTGTGCAATGATGCAGAGCTTGTGGCCACATGCTTCTGCGATTACGAGTTGGTGAGGAATCGGAAGAAGAGCATCGATCGACACCCACCCAACACATCGATCGACGGCCTTACAGTTCAACAATCGATCGACACCCACCCTATCGAATCGATCGACACTCAAACATCCGAAACAAGTCAACACCTACAATGGAGACTTCGATTACAACACAACCTACCTCGAGTACGACGAAGACTACAAAGACGAAGAAATAATGAATACCGAGGGATTGCTATGGAAGAGGCTGGTGTTTTTCATGTTTCCCATCAACCTGGGAAATCGACATCGATCGACGGAAACCATACACCATCGATCGATACTGGAATGAAGCAGAAACCAAACGAGATTCAACTGCAGAACGCGAAAGAGAATATGGTTATCTACAACCAGATGAGTTCGGTATTATGAGAGATCCAGATGTAATGCAAGAGCTATGGATGGCAGAATTCTACATGTCACAAAGGAAGATGTGGCAGATATACTTGCAATGGCTAATGGAGCTGGAACCTTTTTGTCCACCAGTCCTGATTATCGAGCATCGATCGACGGTCCACATACGCCATCGATCGACACCAATCCGGCTACCAAGGATACAGTAGAGCTTACGAAGAATACGATGCAGATTACAGAGAGGAAGAGCTGATGAGTCTCGCAGCCTGGCACTGGAAGAAGAAGATGGTGGGTAATGAACGCGAGAGTGGGCAATCCAGCATCAATAATCAGCATATCTTGGCCATCAAACGACATCACACACGAAAAACCAGAACCATTTACTTGGAGCAGAGATACATAAGCATGGTTATCCAGACCATATGAGTTGGAATTTTCAGAAGACAGAGAAGGACGTGCAAGAGATCTTTATGGGAGATTACTAACTTATAATAAGGAGGATGTAGCAGACGCCCTATTATGGCTAAGATCAGGAATTTATTTGGACAACAGCAACAGCCATCGATCGACGCACCGTACGCATCGATCGACAACAATAAGGAGCAGAAGCACGAGCAATCCAAACTCAACCATCGATCGACAACAAGAAGAATGCATCGATCGATACACCAATTCAGGAGTTCATGAGTTCTGTACATCTAACCCCTTTAGTTCAGAAACTCAGGACCGATCAGTTGGATAAATCCCTACTGATAGACAGTCGCGTAGAGTATGGAACGAGAGCTTTTGATGCTGATGGCAGAAGAATTTTCTTTTGGGAAAAGAAAGATGAGTATGGCATCTACAGAGATGAGAATGGTAATGCACGAGCTCTAGACGGAAGAGTTGTGAATGTGCAAGAAGAAGATATCAGGGCAGTTCTAGAGAGAGCTACTATGTTTGAGTACAGCTACATATGTTTACCTGAACATGCAGCAAAGATCGGTATGTCTAGGCAGAAACCAAAGACATACAGCAGAGCAGAGATTGACGATATTGTGAATGAGATCTACAAAGCTCAAGAGATGTCATTAGACGATTTCTACAGGAGGCTTGATGATGTCTACTATCCTATAGACAAGTGCCTCACCGGTTTGACTACACGCATGGATGAGATGAAGCAAGATTTGGATACTGTTCAAAGACAGCATGCGAGTGGACCAGATAGAGTGACATCGATCGACCGGCAGCATCATGCCATCGATCGATACTGATTTCGACAGACAGAAGTGCGCAGCAGAAAAACAATTAGAAGAAAGGTTCAATGAGATTGCTTTTTCTCAGAGCCTGATGAAAGAAGATATTTCTCAGAAATTGGAGGATATATCAGAGACTACAGCTGCCAGACTTAGAATGCTACAGCGCAGTATTGAGAATCTACAAAGGAGAATGCATTCAGTGGAGGTTACTAAGGAGATCATAAAGAATGAGAAAGCCAGAGGAGATGAAGCAATGAGAAGCTTCGTTGGTACATGGTTTCAGAAGAGCAAAGAAGATGTAGACACTTGTTTTCCAAGTGTTGATCCACCTCCATTCTAGTCAGAAAGTTCAAAACGTCGAGCTTAAGACTATAACAAGGCTGAGTGGGAGGCAACCACTGTTTAGTAAGTTTTACTTAGTTTTTACTTATACTACTATTTATTTTGCAGTTTCACTCGTTTTTACAGACTTTTAAATCCAGCCATCGATCGACAACCTAGAGGACCGATCATTCGGTCGACATTGGATCTGCGACATCGACTCGACCACAACCGCCTACCATCGATCGACACTCTCTTACAGAGAGAGGTATCGAGTTCTATACTTAAGCTATTACTTATGATTTGATTTCTACGAATCGGGGTGATTACATTGGACGAGTGCTAATTAAAGTCCTTGAGAAGGTTCGCTAACGCAATTATACTTGTTATTGAGTTTATATATTTAACATAATCTATATCATAGATTTTTTCGACATATATTGAGCAAGAGATGACTATGATCATTTATTTTTGACTAACCACTACGTTAGCACCAATTCTTAGAGGTTGTTTGTAGAGATACTAGAGATACCGAAGTGAATCATCCTGCCCGACATATGTCACACTTGCTTAGAGAGTTTTACTGAAGGAACAAAGCTGATCTATCCAACACTAATCCTGAACAATATTATTCTTGCTTAGTGGATTTAGTATACGACTTGATCGATATCCTTTTGCAAGTACCTTGGAAGGTATAAAAGGAACGTGGACAGATTTGGATGGCTTACAACAATTATAGCGTGTTCATCATGAATCCTAAAAGATAGATAAACGTCAAAAAGAAGAAGTGACGATGAATCTGTGGCAAACGCACTATGGTTCGATTCATGAAGCCTATCCAAACTAGAGAAATCGGTTTATTTCCCTTGGAATAAATTCAAAGAGCTAAGAAACTTAAATTTTCTTTTAATATTCTTAAATAGAGAAATGAGTTAAACGATAAAAAAAAACCTTGAAAATTTACTATATTTACGAAAAAACCCGGGGTCCAAATCCACCATCCAAGAAACTTGTTTCGGATCTACAATAGGTAAGCAGATGTTTGTGATTGGACTTGCGTGTCTGGCCGTTAGGGATAGGGGAGGAGGTAGAGGTGAGAGAGAAGTGAAGGGTGGAGCGGGGAGGCAGGGGCAGAGGAGAGGGGTGGAGAGGAGGCAAGAGAGAGAGAGGGGAGTGGAAGGAGGGAGGCGCGCAGGAGGAGAGGGGGGGGGAGAGAAGAGGAAAGGGGAGGG
>CAJHQP010005785.1:0-43101 GCA_905132765.1 Moricandia arvensis | reverse complement strand
CCAAGAGAGAGATAGATCGACCCATATATCATCTGTGGTGTCTCTATCTTCCAACCGCATTTCACATGATCTGGCTGTGAGAGACTACACGTCCAGTAAGCTTGATTTTGTAGCGTTCATCGCTTATCATCCACTGATCTGCTGAGAAACATGACGTCAGCAACGCAGAATTCCGTCTCCATGGAGTCATCTTTCCATGCATTATGCATCCATTTGCAATCAGTGCCTTCATCGCATCGATCATCCTTCATCGGCTTTCATCCTATGCGCAGCGCAACCAAAACGCGACAGTGCCATCACCATCTGAATCGCTCTCTCAATATCATGTCTATGTCATATTCCATCTTCATTCATCTTTTAGTATTATCTTCATTCTCATACAGCTTGCATTTTTCCTTTGTTTCTAGGTTACATTATGCGGGTCTAGAATCGTCCATCGACCAGCGATCGCTCATACCGCGGCTCATCTATGCGGATCATCGCTGATCGATCTTACTGGATCTGGTTCCGAAAACATCCATGGCATTTACTACTCAAGATCATGTAAGCATAACTCTGGAGCTTTTTCTAGATGTGGTGACCGAAAATGTAAGTGCACTTTGGTAAGCATAGGTAGCAAAATGCAATTTATAAGCCTTGTGTTAACGTTGAGAAGAAAGAACCGATGGAGTCAACGGATGAGTTGGTGAAGTTTGGTCTTGTGTAAGGCAAGACCTCCGTAGATTGTCTAAGAGAAGGCTTTAGAGTGTTAAGAGGTGTCTAGAAGTGTCTCTGAAGCTGGTTCAAAGAGAGGGAGCAGTAGTCGGCATGTAGGGACTTAAGGAACATTTGGGATATAGTGGTCGATCGTGCAAAATATAGGGCGAAACCGTATGGACCTTATGGACTGTACGGATCCGTACGGACGCATGGTCGACTAGATACATTAACTTACTTGAGCCATTTGAATGTTTTTGAGATTTGTGCAAAAATAAGGCAAAAGTGTATACGGACGATAACATGTATGTAGCACTCTGGTGGTCGCGTGCAAAGCTTTGGGACTTAAACAAATGGTTCGTGATCATGTGGAATCAAAAGGCATCAAAAGATGCACTATGAAGATAGCTTGGCAAGCTGATCCAAAACGAGTTGGCGCCTTGATGTATAGCCCCAAGAACAGGCTGGCACTTTCTGGAAAAGGAAGAGCTTGTTGCTATGTATATGGCCAGAGAAGTGGGTTCATATAGAGCAGTTGTTTGAGCATTCCTAGCCAAGCCTTTCATCCTCCCACTCAGGCGCATACACACAGCTTGCCTCAGCTCCAAGATCTAAACCTCACCATCCATTCAAACGAGAAGATCTCCACCCCTTCAAGCCTTATCCTTAGCTTTAGGGTTTATCCAGAAACTTGTAAAGCTTATATATATGCCTATAATGGCGAGTTGTAACCTCAAGGGAGTAAGGGAGATTTCCCCTCTCCACTTCATGATAAACAAAGTGTTCTTGATTCAGATTCTCTCTAGTCTACCATTTTCTTAATCTCTCTAATCTATCTTAGTCCTCTCTAATATCTGTTTCTGATTCAAGTAAACACAAGTTTAGATCAGATCGCTTCTCATCTTCATTTCGAGTACTCTCTGCCAAAGGAGATTGTTCATCACACAACCTATCTACACTCTGAAAATCTAACACCTTTTAGCCATATACCACAAACGCGGGATGTCACAGTATTTATCTGACGCATTCTAATTTAGAAACATGTGAATTTATTTGGTTCAAGTTTTTAATATGAAATCAAAAGGTTACCATATTAAATTGATATATATATGTTGTTCAAACTCGGGTTAAAGAGGCGAATGGCTACCTACATTAATCATTGGAACACTTCGGGTAATAGTGTATTGTTTTCCACAATATCAATACACATAAGATTAAAGTACTCGTAACGCGGCAACGACCAGTTCTATACAAGTATAAAATATAATTATTAATAGATCCGGAAGCAAATCCGTTCTTAATTCGGATTCAATCGTGTTATCCCGAAAACTGAACTGAATATTCGAATGCCCAGCCGTAGTATAGTTCTCACTAGCATTTTTGTGTGTGACAAATTAAAATATCATCATGATATACTTACAAAAAGAATGACAAATGTCAATCAAGAACAAAACTTTCTATCAATTCTTACCACTATGCATGGGATTTTGCACCAACTGAAAGGACCAAACCAAACCTACATTTATTGATTTCGGTCTTTGTTCGATTACGCATGAAGAAACTGTTCGAAGAGGTTTGAGAATATATCGGTTATTGCATCGGTTCGGTTCGGGTCTTACTAACCGATCTGTAAACCAAAATTTAACCTAGGTACATAAAACCCTCTTAACCTTAGTGTCAAGAAACATTACCATAATGCCTAATATCTCTTTCTCTCAAACCCGTATGCTAGCCTTCATCTTTACTAAAATCCAAATTTCTTCCTCTTCCCCGACTATGAGGTTAGTTCTTCTTCCTCATTTGTTTATGTTTCATTGTTTTGGGTTGGGATCGAATTGGATTTTTCTTTTTAGGCTTTCTTCAAAAACGATATGGGATTTTGGTTTTCTGTTGAAAGCGTTTTGTGATATAGGGTTTGGGTTTGGGAATGAGTTGATTTCAGTGTCTATTATGAGGTTATTCGTCTCTCGATTTTTTCAGGTTCGGGTTATGGTCAAAATTGATTTGGCTAGTAGGGTTTGGGTCGAATCATGAGTCTTTTTCTTTTATGCTCATTGTTTACTAATTACCTAAATCAGCTGCAGGTAGGAGTGCTAGAGTGAGGATATTGATGAGCCTCAGTCTTTTTTTTTTTGGCTTTCTTTCTCTGTAGTTTTGAACTTTGACTATGGTTCTCTTTCTCTGACTTTGTTTATTTCCATTCTTCTTAATGGTTTGGACGCTATGGCTCTTTGCCTCTTTGGATGTGTGGCTGTTGCAAAGAGACAGATTCAAAATGTTGATATTTTAGCCTTTTGTTTTTGATGATTGGAAAAGGAAGACATGGGGTTGAAGTATAATATGTTGGTTTTTGTTGATCTATGTTTTGTATTGCTGATATTTTCTTTGATTTTGCAGGTCTTAACCGAGAAACCGAAATAATCAAAAATTTGAAAAAACCCGAAGTAAACCGATAAAACCGGAAATCCATTATTTTAAACAAATTTCGATTATTTCCAAAATTTAATTGATAACCGAAAATAACTGTAAACCACACCGATCTGAACTGAGTTATAATTCGGTTATATTCGGCAAGCATTTAGAATTTCAAATTGACCGAGAAACCGAAAAAAAAGACCATAACCAAACGGACTAACCGAACTCGTGGGCCTACTTACCACGCCGTAACTTCACACACTGGACAAATTAATAGTACAATTGGATGTTATTGTCCATTTTTTTGTCATCTAAAATTTATTGATCAACAAGATTACCGACCCAAGCATGGGTGGTTACAAGTCTGAAACATCACAGACGCAAACAAGGGTGGTTAGAGCACCATTATTGCAGTTTCTTAAGGGAGTTTTTTAGCTAAATTAGTGATTTAATTAAATGAAAAGTAAATAATTATGTTGTAACCGATTCTTAATTGAGCAATTTGAGAACTGGTTTTTAGGGGAGTTTTAAAGACACGTGTCATTAGTCTATGCAACATATTTTTTTTCTTTATTTATTTTCTTTGTTTCTTTATTTTGTTGCCTTGGTTTCTCCGAGGCAAAAGGGTTTTCGCCAAAAGACGACGCCATGTACTCTCCACAGAGCCTCTGCTCCTCCGCCTCCTCTGAAACTCATCTCCGCCATGGAATCCGTAATCCACAGAGCCTCTGCTCCTCCGCCTCCTCCGAAACTCATCTCCGCCGTTGGATCTTCTAATCGCCGTTCGCCGATCTTCTCCCACCAGGTATCGTCTCCGCCTGATCTTTTGCTTTCCATCTAGGTTCTTGATGCTTGGTGTAAGATCCAAGCTAATATATTCGAATCTTGAATCTGATTCTTGGCTTAAGAACCCTTGATTAAGAAACTCCCAATGGAGCACAAAATCTATGAGTTTCTTAAATAAATTTCTTAACTAATTTTTATTATTAAAATAAGTCATTAAGAAACCCAAATGGGGTTATATGGATAAAGATGCGTCTTACAAGTTTGAACACATTGGAACAAAATACCAAGATAAAGATAACTAAGTCAGCAATTTAGATGAAATCTAAACCCCGAAGCCACAAGCTGGTGGTTGCGAAAGAAAACACCCCCAGAAACTAAGTAAGACACCAAATCAACATGAGACGTTTGGGATAGCCACCAAGATTCACAAACGAAACCATAATGACTACTCAGAACTCAAAGTCAAGAAATTGGAGCTTGAGACAGGCACAAACAACTACAAATACCAAAGACTAACAACCCTAGATGGTAATCAAAGTGATAATGAGAGAAACTAGAAGTGTCGCGGAAACCGTTGCTGTAAACACCCTCCAACTCCAACTAAACTCGCCATCGGACCTTGAACGGGCTATCCACACGCCTCCTACGCGCCACCACACCACGGCAAAGCCTCGGAAAGCTTCCCACACACAAACCTTATTAATACAGCCGGTAACCATAGACTAACCACCACATACCACCAGATCTGTTAAGATCAGAGTCGGCAAACTTCTCGTTTTAGATCTGAGATTTGAATCTTCAAATCTGATATTTAGAATACCATCTAGAAGAAGAAAAGAAACTAAGACAACTAAAAGCAACATGACCACCTTCTCACAGTACGAACAGCATGAAGCCGTGGCCAGAGAAGGTGAAGACAACAAGATCTCTATTTTTTTTTTCCTCTCGCTCTGCGTTTTTTTTTTTCCTGAAATGGTTTAGTGTATCAAAAATTGATATATTACTATAGTTTGATGTGGTTGTCCATAAATGCGTAGAGTTTTATATAAATCAAAATTTTATAAAAAAAAAAAGAAAAAAGAGCTAAAAACTAGTGGACACTCAAGCTCGAGATTTAGTTGGTCAAAATCATTACACTAATGCAGTATTCTCGTAACTGATGCAACTTGAGTGTGGAACCACTCGTTTGCTCTTTTAGCAGAAAAGAAAAGGCCACTGGTTAAGCATAGATGAACGTATGCCTTTGTTTTTATGTGTGGTTCTCTTTTCTTATCCAACAATATGCCACATTCTTTCGTTATATATCCAGAGAAAACCTCTATTCGCAACAGGAAAAAGAAGAAGAAACAATGTCTAAAATAGAAGACAAAATGCAAGAAGAAGAATCATCACTACTACCAATACTACGGCATGGCCGGATATTGAAGAAGAACTCGTGATACCTGAGCTTTTGCATAGCGAAGGCGTGAAGAAACTTCACATGAGCATACAAAACGAGTGGGATTACCTTCAGAAGTCTGCGTGCCAGACTGCTGCAGGAAGAGCTCTTTGGAAACATGTCATTCACGATCCCCTCGCTCACCTGTTTGCTGGAGAGACACATTTGAGAAACCTACACACAAAGATTCAGAGAGACCGGCTCAACAATGCTCGAGAGGTCTCTGGTGTGATTCTAGCCGTTCGAACTCTTTGGTTTGATACAAGGATCCAAGCTGCTCTAGACTCTTTCGACAATGATGCAACACAAGTTGTTCTGCTTGGTGCAGGTTTGGTTTGGTTTCCCTACTTTGGACATTTTTTAAAATTATGTATGTTTTTTTGTGAAGCAAGAATTAAAAGATAAGTAGCGAGTAACACACAATGGGTCTGATTGATATTTCAGGAATGGATGCAAGATCATACAGACTACACTGCTTGAACAAAAGTGATGTATTCGAAGTGGACTTTCCCGATCTCTTGCAAACCAAAACGAGCCTAGTCCAAGCTGCAGTAAGTTCAAGAGAGGAGCTTAGGATGACAGCCAAATCACTAATCGAAGTAGCAACTGATATCAGAGACAATGATTGGTTTGAAAAGCTTAAGAAATCCGGTTTTGTGCCAGAGATTAACACTGTATGGGTTCTTGAAGGCATTCTCTATTACCTGTCTCACACAGAGGCAATGCAAGTACTGAATCTCATAGCTGAGAATGTTCAGTAACCAGCACGGTTCTCTTGGCCGATTTCATGAACAAACCGTCTGCTTCTCTTCCGAACTCTGTGTTCCACTTTTACAGTGACTGGCCTGACCAGCTCTTACCATCCTTGGGGTTCTCTCATGTCAAGCTTTCACAGATTGGTGACCCAGATGCGAATTTTGGTCTGCTGCACAATCCGCTCAATCTCTTCAACAAACTTCTTCACCTGCCCAAGGACTGCACAGATCCATCCAGACGATGGAACACCGTGCTGCCGCTTGTATTTGGTCGAGGCTTCTGGTTCACCACCTCCGGATAAACCCATAGAGAACAATGTGAGCTTGTAAGCTCACTTATTCCACTGCAACACTGTTGCAGAACAATTATATGAGTCTTTCACACCATAGAAACTGTGTAGGAGATTGTTGGCAATTTGAATGTATAAAACCATTGTATATTAAACCATAAACTCAAAATTTCCTTTTGTTCATCTCCTTAGATATCCAAACGACATTATAGGTGACAGTGAAGCCAAGCATCAGGCGTATGATTATATTCAAACAAAACGCGATGTATCTCACTTTCCACAAAATGTCAGGTACCACTAAGGATTTCCAAAATGACTTTAAGAAAGAGAAGAAACAGACTTCATCTTAGATATCAGTGACATAAAAGTGCAAAGAGCAATAACCAAATCAAACACAACATTGCATTACATTTCTGCGATTCAGCAGCCCGAAACAAAAAATAGCAACACAGATTACAAGTTACCTAATAAATCATGTGGTAGATTCTCTGTGGATCCATATCCATCTAATAATGAAGCAGCATTCTTCACAACAAGCTTAAATATAGCAAACCTGAAACATCAACTTCATAAAAACCAAATCTTTATCAAATTTGAAACCAAGAGAATGAAGACAAACAAAAAAAAACATAACAAAAACCTCCACTCCGGTTGTAGCTTGAAAATCCACGATAGAGCTTCTTCACGCAGTATCTTGCAAAAGACCTTATCAGATTCTGAAGGCTCTCCAAATCTTTGTCCGTATAATCAGATACTTTAGTTGCTTATGTTTACAAAATAAAAACAAACCAATAAAACTTAAAAGGAAGCATTAGATATTGAGAGAGAGGAGAAGGAAAAAGGAACTGTACCGAGAGAAAGATAAACAGAGCGAAGGCTTTCACGCTTGTGTTTACAGATTCCCAAGAAAGCGAGAGGAGAGAGAAAGAGACAGCGTTGCGACGAGAGAGAGGGTTCGAGGGAAATTGGTACTTGAGGTTCCGTCACTCAAGGGAAGAAAGGTCTGAGAGGAAACCTTTTTCCATATCTGAAAGGACCTTAGGCCATGTTTATCCACAATCCTCTTAGCCAGGCGTTGTTAACTTATAATTTCATGTTTTTTTATTATTTTTTTTAAAATTTTTTCCGGTAAGAGACGTCTCTGTAGGTCTCTTATTTAAGAGACGTCTCTTAGGTCTCTTATTTAAGAGACGGTTCTTAAGTTTTCTTAGTTAAAGTTAAGATACGTCTCTTAGAAAGTAGGTCACTGTGTGAGAGAGGTTACTAGTTCGAATAATTACTTGAACAAAACTAGTCTACATTAGTTTTTAGATTTTGATTTTTAGGTTTGGGTTTTTGATTTTGCAGTAATTTTTAGTTTTTGAAAAACTTTAATGGTGATTTTAGATTTTGGTTTTTATTTTAATATAATGAAATGAAGAATATTATTAATAATAAAATGTTTATTTTGAAAATTAAAAAATAAAATAATCTTATTATAAGACACATAATCTATAACAATAAAGTAGACATCTCCCCACTCCTCATGTTGCCACGTCATCAAAGAAGGAGGGGCATTTTACGCCACCTGTCACACCAAAACGTAAGCTTTCATGCTTTTTATTCTTTCAAAATTCATCTGGGCTTTCTGTGGGCAATTGAGATGTGTGATTCGGGCTTTAATAAAACTTAATAGATTGCAAGCCCACAATTTTATGTTTCTCCCTTATACACCTCCCAACCGTCGTAGAAACCAGGAGAAAAGTGTTTGTGATTCTCGATTACATTCCTGCATTAGGCCTTAGCTTATTTATATAATAATCTTCAGACCCACAAACTAAGTTTTTGTGACGATTAAAAATCTTTCGTTGTCATCGCAATCGTTACCCTAGATCGTCTCCCCCCAATTTCACCAACGGAGTAATCCATGGTGTTGATGGCCTGCAATCAACCCAACATACTACTTAGAGAATCAGATTACCACAGTAAGTTGAAGTGGGGCTTTCCTATAAGTTTATATATTTTCCTACATCTGCAGTATTTTGTCTTTTCACGAGTAAATTGATTCTGATCCAGCCTTTTGGGATTTGTTAGTGGTCTTTGACAGTGGAGATTGTAAAATACTTTACCGGAGAATGAAAGCACAAAAAGACATGGCCACAGCCAAGCAACAACTCGATTGTTGGAGCTTCTAAGTTCTTAGCTTCGATTGTTTCTTTGCTGATGTAGTTTCCCTTTCTTTAGATCGGGTTTGTGATGGGACTTCTTTTGCTTCTTTGTGTGTAGTTGTTGATTATTACTGTTAGAAAGAGAGTTCTGCTTTGCATTGTTCCTCGATGAAAAGGTAACGATCCTTGAAAGCTTTCTTTAAATTAGTTTAGCATTTATTTTTATCTTTACCTTTCTATAACTGATGGAGATGTTAGCGTTGATGAGGAAACAGTCGTTTCCGAGGAAGGTCTAGATCCTAAGAAGACCCATAACGCTTAAGTTTGAGTCGCATTTTGTCGTTCTGCTTTTGTTTTCACGAACCCAGCGTGATCTAACTATTGTTTTTTTCTCTAGATTCTTACCATGATACTTGGCGCAGTATCTTTCACGAAGAAGTTCATATTCACAAACGGTTCACAACTTTTCTTTTTCACATATAGCTGCATGACTCTTGGGTAAACAAGCACACTCTTTATTTGTCTTCTGGTAGATATATGTGAACCAATGAGTTTTACTTTAGAAGAAAGTTTTGGGTTATTAGGGACACCATGATCCATGTATCTCATTAATGGTAGGATGTATGATCGCTCTCATGAACTTTGTTTTGAGCCAATATCATACGAAACTTGTTTAGTTCCTAGCGTAAAATATTGTGAAAGCTATTTTGGATATATTGCCGGTTGGCCTCAGCTACAATGTTGTGTGTGCTAATCAAATTATGGCCATCCTTTAACAGATATAGCCTGCACAGTGGGATTTACAACATGTTTATAATCAAGGGCAGGAGTTAAAGATTAGTTTCAGCATTAGATTCTGGAGTGGACCTTCATGTAAGTATCTACTTCTAGCTCAGGAATGATCCCACCATCCTTTTCTCTTTCTTTCACTGACCTCTATCATAATATATGTTTCAGAAACCATGAAAATACTTTCAATATTACATTCTCAAGTATACTACGGAAAAATGGTTTCAAAGAATTCCCCGTCAACGATCTCACATTCTGCTACAACACTAAATGATCATGCCTCACCTATACGCTCAAACTCAACATCGACTCTGAAAAATAGCGGTTCAATTTCAACTCAAGTTCCAGTTTTACAAGGTTTGTTTCTTAGTTATCTCATGTTCACCTCTCAACTTTTCTTCTGATTTTTTTGAGTAGCTCGATATTATAATTTTAAGTGTGTTTGACCAGCTTCTCAATCATCAGATGAAGTTCTGTGTCTCCAAGCTTGGCGATGTAAACGACCATTTTCCCTTTCTCCACATCCTTACCTTCTTGCTCGACCAGAGATGATCTCATCCGTTTGAAAGCAGGCTATCTCTGGAGAGGGTTCCATGCCTCATCCTCAGACTCATTTTTGTGGCTGATCTTGAAACTTTATCTCATACGTTTTCCAATCTCTGTAAGCTCCCCTCTCAATTTTTATCCCAAACATGCCTCAACGAGACCCTTGGCTTCTTCTCTTATAAGTTTCTCTAAGTCATGCATTCATCTTTTCCGTGTGTGTATAATAATACGTAAAGTGCTAATGTTTACAAATATTACACTTCCTCTTATATCCGCATTGCACAATAGACTGATGAGTTTCTCTGCATGAACAAAGTTGAGAGCATTGAGACAAGCAATGGATGGAGCTACATGTGTGTTATGCATCTACTCAGATGGTGACAAGTTAGCTGAAACTGACACTGCTACCGGGAGCATCCCACTGAACCAAATGCCTCCACTAATGAAACCACAACAGCTGCTCAATCAACTCTTGACGGGAGCTAGGCATCAGAACCATATGTTGCATCTGAGGAGAGGGCACTGAGAAAAATCACGCAATGATTAGCTAACTGTATAAGTAGCCCATATGAATAGTTTTCTGCATTATTTTCTAAAGCTTTGTTTTTTTTTTGGAAAAAGACATGTATGTTTTTAGTTTCATGTATTTTTTTTATGACAGAAATAACATAATTTGGATATAATTTAATTTCGTGCATGCAACTTACTTAATCAATAAAATATAATTCAACTATATAGACCCTCCTTTTGTTACAAAAAATTAGATATTTTAAATAACATTGGCTGATGGGTCTAAAAAATCAACTTAATAATTATTAACATTAAAACGAGCGTTAAGTTAAGTACAGTGTGTACACTAAAATTAAGGACTACCAATTATAACTGAGTGCACTGTAAGAAAATAAACATGCACAATAACTGATTACATCAACAACTGTCACAAACCTCTTACTATTTTGATCTATGACTATGACTGGTCTGAGACACTCACCAAGAATTCTCTTCTTAAACAATCTACAGCGTCTGATCACCTGACCCCGAACCTTCTGCTTAGATGGTTAAGAAAACAATACCTAAGAAAAATAGAGGACAAAGCACAAAACGTCTAAATTTAACTCCTCAAGAAAGCACTCACAATCTTAATAACTCCACCTCCTTCTCAAAGTCGGACAAGAAACAATTTTTTTGAAAATTTCTGAATCATTTTGTTACTTTTGTATTATGTTTAAAAAAATAATGAATGTTACTTATATTTTTAATTAAAACCAAAAATGTTAATTGAGAGTAACAATATGATCCCATAATTATGTTTGTTATTTGTTAGTTTATAGTATTATTTTCAATTTAGAATAATCATTTAAAATGCTTCATAAAATTAACATATATTTTCATATAAATTAACTTTTATTATATACTCCCGCCCGTAGGGCGGGCCAACCACTAGTTTATTAATAAAATTATTTTAAAACAAAAACTTCAAATATAAAATAAAAATTATCTTGAATCTCATAAAGATGTAAAAAAATGATCTCGAATGTTTCCATATAGTGCACATGAGCATTTTAAATGATCCCGGCCGACTAGGCCACGGTCGAAGCGTCACGTCGCTCGGTCCATACACTGACTGAACCTCTAGATTTTTTGTCCTTATTTATAATTTGCCTAAAAGCGAGGGCTATCCTAAACCTTAGCTAAAGAACACCTCAATCATTCATTAGCTTACATCCTTTCAACTTATACACAATGGAATAATTTCTATCTACCATTGGTATAAGCCAATTTAATACTTGTCCGGTTTAATCGCCTCAGCCTTGGTTAGTTAGATTAACTACCAACTAGCTTAAAGGTCGATCCTAAACTCAAACCAAGTCAAGTCATATTGATCTGAGGTTCCATTCCCCTAAACCATTTTACCAGCATCATAACCAGATACTAATATATCTAAGTATTTGATAATTCATACATTTGCTACATCCTCGTAGCTTAGTAGCTCATCACTCCTCCATTGAGCCGAACTACACATATTTGACTACTGGACCACGATCACTCAATGATCTTACTTAAGGTTCATATCCTTGTTCCTGCATGAAACAACTCCCTTTGGGTACTCAGTCATTCAATCAACCATCACCACTGATTTAGTGACCTTTGAGAAGCCTTCACTAGTTAAGAATATGCATCTGGTCTTTCCCAGCTCAGTCACCATCCGGTAACCTTTTGTCCATCCTATGGACTGAAAATGCCCATTAGAACCTAGGTCAATCAATCAACCATCCTCACATGACTCAGAACTCATGGGTCTTCATAATGCCCGATCGGCCTTGGACTATATCCGAGACAACCGATCTGACTTGTTTTATCAACCGATTCATTCATTACACATGTTAGATCTGACACCTGGATCCATCATCCATGGATCAGGTCGTCCACTCTAAACCATGATCAGATCATACACGGACTTCCTTTCACAATCACACCTTTTCGGCTACAAATCCATTCATACCTCTTCGGTCCCAAATCCTTTGTACCCTTTCGGACCCGAACCATTCGTACCCTTTTGGTCCCGACCCGTTTACATCCCTTTGATCACGATATGTTTGTACCTCTTGGATCACGACACGTTCGTACTTCTTGGATCACGACACGTTCGTATGTCCTAACTTTACAAATCATGGACTAAATCATATGGATCAGACAGAACCTGCATCCAATGATATAGTTTGGAACACACACCCTTTTGACAATGGCACCCTTTGGTCAATGGCACCCTTTGGTCCTCTTACCCTTTGATACTCGCAACCCTTGGCATCTCGTACCTTTTCGTTACTTGCATCCTTTGGTAACTCGCAACCTTTGGTGACTCGTGAGTCTTTGCACACGTGCCCTTTGGGTCATTCAACCGTTCAGCCAAACCGCCATTCTCTGGAACGATCGAGATTGTCCACATAATCGACGCATGGTCTAGGTTGCGGTTTGGATGTGCACGAACTAAGACTAGTGACACAACCCTTGGACCCAACCATCACAACCCTTGACAAGGAAAACATATGCCGTCGTCCATATACTTAGGATACATCTAAGTATACTCGAAACCCACATATAACATCACCGGACCACCCATGAATCCCACCCGTACACACGACTAAAATCAAGGATCACACGGCCACAACTTAAATCCGGACAATGGCCTTGGACTTCTTAACTGAACCGGCCAAAGGACTAGGTTCACCAACTCGTGTGCATCATGCCCCTTAGGGTCTATACATAACCACACAGTCCCACTGAACCGTTTCACAGTCGATCAGACCATTTATGTAACCGATATATTGGGACGTGATCCAATATATTTGGACCGACTCAAGGCATATCCCAATATCACATCCAAGCCCAATAATCCCATGGAATTCTCCTTGCCAGAACAAAGGCGAACCAAACCATGGGTAAGACCTATTGGACCATCCGTCCAATCGTCCATGAACCATGGTTCGTGGTTGGTTCCATTCGGACATGACCTTAGCTTAATATGATCATATATTCAATGTCATCTTTCCTTATAGTCTCAATATGATATTCATTCTCTGGATATCCTTAAAACTTAACAAATTTCTATGAGACTCAGGGGAGTATAATGCATTGCTTATTTCAAATTCCGTTCCCCTTGGCATTGAAAAGCTGACTCTTCCAGAGCCCTTAATAATCTTTGCACTACCAGATATTGTACTTACGCTTCCAGCATAATCTTTTATTTTGTGACGGGAGAAATATTTCTTATCTTTAATTATCGTGTGCGTTGACGCACTATCTTCCAAACACATATTTTCATTCATAGTCTCAAAGTCTAGTATTTTCTGATTTAAAATATTCATAAAACTCTGCATTAATATAAAACATTACATAAAACGTAACATATATCCTACAAGAAAAGATATAGATACTATAATACAGTAAATGTTATCTTCTTTAGGAAGATAACAACTATATCACATCAATTGTATCACTCATCAATATTTTCTAGACCAACCAGAAAGTTTGCTACATCGAGATTGAGTATCATCATTTAAACCATGAAAGGATTCTCCAAATTCATCAAAGATGAAGTTTGTCTTACTTCCTTTCTCTTTCACGTTTTGGGATTCTCTATATAGATTGACTAAATGTTTTGGCTTACGACAACCATGTACCCAATGACCTTTCATGCGGCATTTTTAGCAAACCTTTTCTGTTTGCCTTTTATCATCTCGACCCTTTCATTTTCGTGGAAGTCCTTATTATTTCTTTCATTATATGGACGAAATCTTCTTCCTCGTCCTCTTCCACGACCTTGATACCGGTTTTGACCGCGTCCACGACCTCGTCCTCTCCAATTACCATAAGTGGATGATTCAACATTCGCTTCTGAGAATGGAGCAGATCTAGTGGAACGTTTATGATGGTTTAAAGTCACGGGTTGATTATTCTGCTCCGTTACTAAAGGACTTGCATCAATTCCGAGTAATGAGTATACCCATTCGCCCCGTACTGTTGCTGCAGGAATACATTTCCAGGATGGAACGTGGAGAGAGTTTTCTCAATCATATAATAATCACTTATTTTCTCTCCACAAAATATCATCCTAAATATAATTCTGAACACCACAAATTATATTCAGTAACACTTTTGTAGTCCTGGAACCAAAGATGGATTCACTCGTGTTTAGCTTTCGGTAAGATCATATATTTCTGGTGATCGAACCTCTCTTTTAAAGATTTCCAAGGGTCTCTAGGATTCTCTTTCGTAATATATTCATCTTCTAAAACATCATGTATATGGTATTGTAAAAATATCATGGCTTTAGCATTTTTCTCATCCGATATTGTTCTCGAGATATCGATGGTTTCCAAAAGTATGTTTCCTCGTAGATGCATTTTTGCACCCACTTCCTAAGTCATATAATTATTTCTCGTAATATCAAAGGCATTTCGATCAAATTCGACATGATAATTGTATTTATAGAATATCATATATAACAAATATAATAAAAACGAAAATTTAAATGCATAATTTAAATGTAGAGAGTAAAGACAAAAATTAAAGGTATAAACTTGAAAACATAAATAAAACGAGTTTCACCAAAAAGTAAATAATATATATATATATATATATATATATATATATATATTATTTCAGTTTTTTGAAAATAGATAAATATTTTTGTACTATCATATATGGCGGATATAAATTGAATATATAATGATATGTTATGTATGAAATGGATGTTTGCTTCTAAAGTAAACTTTTTTGTAAAGCTACCACAGTTGCAAACAATCAGAGCCCTGATTTTTAGTTACGGCTTCTAAAGATTTTTACAGCCTAAAGTCAAATACCAAGCGGAGCCATAAACTGGAAAACCAAAATTGGTCGTCATTTGCTTGAGTTGGGTTTCTGATACTAAAGCTCAGCGTCTGTTTCCACAAGAAAAATGGAATCGAATCGTCCTCCTCACTTCAAGGTCTTCTTCGAACCCTTTTCTTTTTCTTTCTTACGAACCTCCATTGTTATAGTTTCTGGCTCTGAATATATTTGTTAAAGCTGGAGATTTTTCCTTTGCAGCTAATTTTGGGATCTTCTTCGATTGCTCGACGGAGTATATTAACAGATATGGGGTATCAATTCACTCTTATGGTACTTTCTTGTTCCTTTCAAAAGCTTCACTTTAGTTATTTGGGTGATATGATTCAAAGTGATTGTTTTTATGCAGAGTGCTGAAATTGATGAGAAGAGCATCCGTAAAGAGAAACCTGAAGAGTTGGTTTTAGCTTTAGCTGAGGCAAAGGTACTCCCCTAACTACTTCTTTACTCATTTTAGAAGCAAATCTTCGACTTTTTCTCTTTAGGCTCCTCTTTATCTAACTTTCAGGCTATTATGTTCGCTTTAATAAACGGGTTGAGTTTTCTTTTTTTTACCAGGCTGAAGCAATCATGCAGCGTATCCCTGATGATGTCGAGGATAAACCCACCTTACTTGTGACTTGTGACCAAGTACTTATCTTTATTTAAATTTCCTTAGTTTTCAGAAACTTCACTTTAATACTCTTCATGTAGAGCTAGCTGTCATCTTCAACCCTTTTTGGTGAGCTTAGTGATTAAAACAGCTAAGATTGTTAGTTGGTAAGGTAGTACGAAAGATGGGCATTCTAAGGACGCAAATGGTGTTTGATGATATTGGATGGTTTATTAGAGACTTATGTTTTGAATGGTTATGAAGGTTGTCGTCTATGAAGATGCCGTCAGAGAGAAAACCATCGAGTTGTGGAAGAAGCAAGGGAATACATACGAGGTAAGTAAGCTCGCATGACCTTCTTTGTTAGCTACAGTTCTCAAGGCTTAGAGTTAAAATATGTTAACTGAAAGCACAGGCTATTCTAAGGGACACACAGCAACAGTGAGTTCTGTTGTTGTAACTAATCTTCAAAACAGGATTCAGAAAAGGAGGCGTCGACCAGGTGGAGGTGCCACATTTTAACTTTGTTTGTTTCATAGAGTTGGGATTTTACATTTTGTGAAATGTATATCTCATCAGATTTGGATTTTCACTTCTTAACAGATCTACTTCAATGAAATATCTGAGGAGATTATTGAGAAACTGGTAATAGGTGGTTGGTAACAAGTTTAACATTTTCCTCTTTCTCCATATCTATATTGCTTTTACTAAGTGAAGGCTGTCTTGATGAGCAGATTGACGAAGGCATGGTGGCTCAAAGTGGCTGGTGCACTCCTAATCGAGCATCCTCTAATAGTGCCATGCGTCAAAGAAGTGGTTAGATTCCTATGCTGTCGGCACTTTAACATAATCCCAACCATCAGACGGCTTTTACTTGGATTGCAGTCTAGTGTCTTATTCATTCTTCTTCATAGAGGATAAACAAAAAAAAAAACGCACAAGTTAATCATGTTGTGGTTTTGTTTCTCGTCATTTTTATACCAACTTGGACCATGAATTGTAAACTGTGGTGTATGTTCTATCAGGTTTGGAACAACAGATAGCGTGATGGGCCTGCCCAAAGAATTGACTGAGAAACTTCTGAAGGGAAGTATTGGCAACCACTTAGGTGCCTTTCAAATTGGAGAAAATGTTTGGTCTCTAAATGTTGGGGTATTCATTATCTGGCAACTCGTGGGGACTATACATCAGTTATGTTGGTTACTTCCTCTTTATTTCGGATCAAGCCTTTAGATGGACTGGTAGTGCTGTTTTGTTGCAGTGTGATATTTATCAAACCAATTAAAACGAGTTTATTGCATTCAGCTGGAGACCGTGTTCGAAGTTTTTTCACAGCAAAAGCCAGTGATGTAAAAATGATTTGTAATTGTAGTGGGGTCAAAATTGGTCAAAAATTGTATCATTTACATAATGAGCTGGAAATGTCAAAATAACAATTTTACATACTTTGTGCCTACTTGAACAATAAAGATATGTAGAATAAACTCCGCATATTTCTTCCCCCAAAGGAAATGAAGAAATTTATGTCCTAACAAGAATTATGTGGAAAAACTTTCTTCGGAAGGTTTATACAAGAAACAACCAACACAATTTTACGAAACAATCTTCCGTAAAACAAACTTCGAAAAGTTTCTAAGGAAAATCTTTCATAAATCATTCAAAAAACAAGTTTTACGAAACAAAATTCCGCAAAACAAACTTCAGATATTTCTTTCAGAAAACTTTCGTAAAACAATGAAAACAGTTTCACGAAACCATATTCTGTAAAAAAACTTTAAAAAGCTTCTATGTAAAACTTTCGTAATGTTCGCCCTCTCTCCCTCTCCTCCTCCAATCGCCATTATCTCTCCTATCTCCTCCACATCGCCAATATCTCTCCCCTCCTCTACATCACCATTATCTCTCCTCTCCTCTACATCACCATTATCTCTCCCTCTCTCCCTCTCTCTCTCTCTCTCTCTCACTCCTCTCTCTCTCTCTCTCTCTTCTCTCTCTCTCTTTCTCTCTCTCTCTCTCTCTTCTCTCTCTCGTCTCTCTCTCTCTCTCTTCCCTCCATCGCCCACTCCTATGGTCCATTATGTCTCGCTTGGATCTTATCTGATACGTACAAAACAAGCAATACTTGTTTTTTGTAGAAGTTATCCAAACATTTAAGTAGAAAAATGACACAAATCCGCAACTCGGAGCAAGTTGAAAAAATTTCAAGAAAAAACGTAAAAGTGCGTAAGTGTAAAATGGTCCAAAACGGCTTAAAATGATACAGCCCACGTATGACTTAAAATTTAAAAGTAGTCAATCTCATGATGGTTTACTTTGCTTGGAAGAGAAGAAAGAAGAAGACTACGATAATGGAAAGATTTTTGAAAGGATAAATTCAAGTCTCAAAAATTAAGGAAGATTAGAGAAAATGGAGTATATGGATCTGCGTAAAATGGCAACATGGCCAACCCTGGAGGAGTAGATAGACAAGGTTGGGATAGAGAAGCGAAGAAGAAGAATCTTAGCAAACGAAACACTCGCAATTAGAAATTTAGCCTTATTTTTTGTCTTTTGCTAAACGAGCTGCGAATGACATATGTTTCTCGACATAGGTGGCTACTCTATCGAAATTAGATAGGTTTTACTTCCTGTGTTATTTTATTTTTGTTGTAATCTTGCTTCGAGACGAACATCTCTGTACGATTCTATTCTGGAACGTTCATACAACAATTTAGAATAAAAGTATATTGTTTTTATGTTCGTTTGTATTATCTTATTTTGTTTGGCATCTTTTTGATTACTTTTGTTGGCTCTTGCAGAAAATCCAGACTCATGTAAAAAGTTTTGCTTTCTTCATTAATTTCTGATAATGCAAATTTTGATTCCCACAATTATAAAATGAACAGTAGAAATTGCAAGATATCTTGAAGTTAATTTCATATCATTGTGATTTTTAATGTATACATCAAGAACAACAAGATATTGATAATTGAGTAGGATGAGCGTATTATTTTTATTTGTTCTTACTGCTTAAATCTGGTTTAAGAAAATGGAACCCATCTAAAACTATATGTAATTCAGTTTTGTTCATTCAATAAAAAACGCTAGCTTCCCCCCTTCCTTTGTGAATGTGCCTCCTCTCCTCGTTGATGGTATTCTAATCTCTTTGTATCCGAATTATCCTCTACCAAAAAATGGAAAATTTAGTGGAGAATAGAAAGAACTATGTTTTAGGAATAAGAGAAAGAATATTATGTTTTTTCTACCCCAAATGATAAAAACCCTAAAATTTTCTTTATGACTATTTATACTCCTTTTGACATCAATGACTATTTTATTACTCAGTCTAGGAAGCCAAAACATAATAGAACAACAACAAAAAAAACAACACTCTATGAAAAGCACGTGCAGTCTTAGCTAATGATTCACATTCATGTTTTGTGCAAGAGGATAGTAGACAATCTGAATGCTTAGAAACTTATTTTAGAAAAGCTAAACACCTTCAATTTTGTTGAGAGCTTGGCCATACTATTGATGTTTGAATCATTGAAATCAGATCCTTTTACTCCCGTCCCATGATGATGACATGTTGGATATTGTTACATACTTTTCCATGGCCCAAGAAAGTGTTCCCAGCTCCCATATGGGAGAGATGACACGCATCTCCTTTGATTCCTTATTCCCAAAGTTTGTCATGTCCTGAAGAATCTTTACAAACCCATCTACAACCACTGAATTGTGATTCAAGATTCCATGATCCATCCACCAAACAAATGATCTACAAGCTTACGGTTTGAGAAATCATTGGATGATTTAGTGATTACACCCTCCACTATGTTTGTTGCATTTTCTTGAAACCATGCTTATTCCTCCTCCGTGTGCCTTACTAGCTCTAGAGGATCTCTTGTGACTCTCTGAATAATTTATCGGTTCAAGTTTTCTAGAGTTACCAGATTACATGTATAAGGATCTCTATCCAATGATGGGTCTTCAATATCGTTTTTTCCGCCATAATAGGTATTTCAAGTTGGTTATAAGCACTCAAAATAAAAAAAAAACGATGGACATGATGGCATAAATGACAATGCCCGAATTTGTAAAGCTTTAGGGCATTCAAAATGGCATTGATTTATAGACTCACCTATCTCTCCATATCGAAGACAATAATTATCACATCGCATATGACAACATGTCATATTCCTCTATTATCGCCAAATATCATTTACGATCTACCATATAAGATGACGTATTTTCTGAAGACCATCGATGTTAGCTTGTAGCTTACTGATGCTAGATCAGTTACCATGGCCTCAGGTTAGGCGCTTAGAATATTCCTAGCCACCTAATATCCAAACTTTAAATTATACTGATTCTCTTTCTATAACTCCAACTAAACCTATCACTTCGAGTGGATTGGCTTACAACCAAACTCCGAATAAGTGGTATATCCTCAGGACAACTAGACTCTCTTACATATCCACATCTCACTCTTTACGTTTGTGCCATGAATAAAGTCAGTCACCGCCATACTGGGTGAACTGCATGAACATTGGGCCCGAGCTATAGCCTCGAAGGAATCTTCAGAATCCATGGGTCTCCCCATGCTCTAATCTCAAATCCAGAACACCCCTTCTGTCTGATACCTAAGGCCAACATGATCTTAGGCTGATTAAATTTTCCATATGTAAGAATGATTATTAGTAGAACCTAATTGCCAAAGGCAAACCTAGGGAGTATGTTCAATCTAAATTTTTGGGTAATTTGATTTTAATGAGGTTTTAGATGATTTCAAAGAATTGTAGAGTTTATTTTGTTAAACGACTCTAGAATATCACCTGAAATCATGAGATTTGAGTTTTAGTTTTTTAACTAAGAAATTCCACTTAAATACTCTAAAATCACTTGAAAAACTTTAAAAATCCACAAATTTAAATATTTTATCTATTAAAATAAAGTCTTATTTTTATCTACTGATACGAAGTCATTAGACCATTTCATTAGTACTTTTTATGGGAGAATCGCTAAAAGCAACCCCAAATATTCAAGTCAAACATATAAGTGTACCCCATTTTCAGTCAAATGCAAAACCAACCTACATGGGTGATAAAAATATTATTTAACCCTTATGACCAAACAAAAAAAATAGAAGTGTATTTTACGTTTTTATCCTTTGTTAGTGTACACATAACGAAAAGAAGTCTACAGAGTTGTAGACCTCGTACGAAGTCTATTCATCATGTAGACTTGCTATGTAGTCTATACCATAATTTTATCTAAAAATTTAATTATAAAAATGTATAAAAATAATTGTTGTAATATTTTTAACTAATCATTAATATAATGGATAATATAAAGTAAAAAATTAAAATTTTATATAATTAAACATTTTTAAGGAACATATATTAATTTGGTAACCATGTCTTAAACAATGTTCATGGGTTAGAAACAATAGGTAGACCTTTATTTCAGTCTACATATATGTAGACCTTTTTTTTCAGTCTATTCGTATTGGTCTTTAGAAAAAAATCCTAAAATTTAAATATTTATACAAAAAATATTAAATCATATATTATGACTATAAAATTAAAAATAAAAATAATTAAACATATTTAGTGAATCATCTATTAAATTTTGTAAAAAAATAAAGGGAAAAAGATAAAAATCGTTTTAGAATTTCTAAGAAGTCTACACACAATTTAACCTAAACCGGATTTAAACAATATAATTTTAACCTAATCGAATTAAACCAACTATTGTTCTAACCCGAAAATTTACCGAGTGTATAAATACGATTTCTCAAGCTTTTTTGGGTAAAAAAACCCTAATCTCCGCCGTATCTCTCTCCAAGCGATCTTCCGCCGAACTCGACCCACGTCGTTTCCCATCCGCTCCGTCTCTGTCCGCTCCGTCGCTCTGGTAAGGTTAAATGTCTTGGCTTTACCTCTCTGTCGATAAAAAGTGACCACCTTTACCCTTTTCTCTTTTCATATATGAGCCGGCGACTTCTAAGGAACAGCGCTTCTCGTCCAAATCTCTGCTTCCGATCAGTATCATGGCTTTCTACTTCATCTCTTTGTCATCTCTCATACCTAGCCGGCAAGGGATTGTGCTTCATCTTTCCGACGTACGTCTCTCTGTCATTTCTATCTTTCGTTTAACTAGTAACCTAACAAGCTCATCCTTGTTTACTAACCTTTTAGTTTCTTTTGATTCAGATCTGAGTCGGCCAGTCTTAGATCCATTTGTCTAACGAGCGGTGCATCCTCTCTAATACATTTCTCTTCTTCTAGTCAGTCTACATCATTTTGAAGTGTAGACTGAAGTTTTGTATTTTGTAGACTGATGTTTTGAATTTGTAATCTTCTCATGTAGACTGATGTTTTGAATTTGTAGACTTCTCATGTAGACTGATGTTTTGAATTTGTAGACTTCTCGTGTACATTGATGTTTGAATTTATAGGCTTCTCGTGTACACTGATGTTTGAATTTATAGGCTTCTCGTGTAGAGTTCATTTTAAATTGTAGACTTCTCGTGTAGACTTCACTTATATAATTCTTTGTTTGTGTCTTTTTGGTGCAGGTTACAAAATGGATAAGCTTGATTTCCTACCGAGGCTGTATACTCTAGGGTAGGAATCTGTCGTGTCTAAAAGCATTGCTTACTACAGTAATGACAACAAGCTATTCCATGCTCTTAAAAATTCACTCGACGAAAGGAATGAGAGGAGCTCAAGAACTGTGAGTAACAGACGGCTGTATCAGACTTTTGTACCAGACTTATGGTTGTAACAAACTTGTGTAATTTGCTTGCAGCAGACTTAAGTATTAGTCTTCTTTTACAGAAGACTTTTACAGAAGTCTGCTACTCGACTATCAATCAGTATAGTACTCTTTTTTCAGAGATTTTAACTCATATCCGACCAAAAATACAACTCCAATACAATCCAAAGACTTACATATTAGTCTTCCTCTATAAGAGACTTAAAAAGAAGTCTACTTTCTATTCAAGAAAGACTAACATGTTGGTCTGCACGACAAAAAGTAACATTAGAACTCAAAGTAATAGAAAAATTAAGACCTACGATTTCAACAAAAGTTCATCAAATAAGCAACATCCAACGCAACAATACAACTGATATGTTTAATACATAAGACATAAGACAACATCCAAAGCAATAAGACACCAATCCAAAGCAACAATACAATTGATAAGTTCAACACATAAGAGATAAGACATAAGACAACATCCAAAGCAGTAAGACAACACTGGTTTAACCTGGGCAGTTTGGATGTGACTTGGTTGTTTGCACTAGGACAATTAACGTAGACTTACTAATATGTCTACAATTGTTACCTAGTAATATAGCAAAATCAAAAGTATTATACTTTCATAATTACAACAGTTTTTCTATTCAAAATCACTCAACCCATTAGGATTAACTATTACACAGTTTCAAACGAAAAAATTGTGAAAAAAATTAATGCATAATACACAAATTAACCTTTAATGTATATTTCAAAATAGACTCCATGTTCAGTCTACAAGGTGGTAGACTTTCTTTTCAGTTTACATCAGTAGACGATCACATAGGTCTACTCTTTGGGTTAATTTTTGCAATTGACCATTTTACGGGTTACTTTTTATAGTTGAAAAAAAAGTTGTGATTTTATATAAGTAGACTTCATTTTCAGTCTACAACTTTAAAAATGTTAGTTTTCGCTATTGACTAGAATTTCCCACGATTTGACTTTCATAAGTAAACTTAATATACAGTCTACATGTTTTAATTTTTTTGAATGAAGTTAGTTTTGCAATTGACAATGTTTGACTTTTTAGGGGTAGATTGAAATGAACGTCTACAGCTTTGCAGACTTTGCAGAATTTTCCCACGATTTGACTTTCATAAGTAGACTTAATATACAGTCTA
This sequence comes from Moricandia arvensis, assembly GCA_905132765.1. NCBI lineage: Eukaryota > Viridiplantae > Streptophyta > Magnoliopsida > Brassicales > Brassicaceae > Moricandia > Moricandia arvensis. The sequence goes on along the minus strand of CAJHQP010005785.1, from coordinate 19,352 downwards.
CATGTATTAATTTTTTTGAATGAGGTTAGTTTTGCAATAGAAAATGTTTGACTTTTTAGGGGTAAATTGAAATGAACGTCTACAGCTTTGCAGACTTCGCAAGAAGTCTACTCTCAAATCCGACGAGGCAGCTTTGCATTTGACCAAAATAAAAAAATAAGATTTACGCGTAGTCTACATTTTTTTTTCTCGAAAGAGAAGACTACATATGAAGTCTACATTTTAAAAAAAAAAATTAATTTTAAAAAGTTTTAGTCAAACACAAAACTAACATTTCCAACGCAGTCAAAGTTTTGGTCAAATGCAAAACTGACCTTAAGTAAACTTCTTCAGCAGTCTACACTTCGTAGACTTACGTTGAAGTCTACTTATGAAAAGTCAAAAGTTCAGTCAAATGCAAAACTAACCTCTTATTTTGCATAGTCTTCTTTGTAGGTCTACGTAGTTTTTTGTTTTTGTTGTCAAAAATTAAGATGTAGATTGTTGGGGAAGGCTATGTTACCAAAAAAAATATGGTTAGTCAATTGCAAAACTGATATGTATGTTGACAAATAGACTGCATTGTAAGTCTACACAAGGGCGTAAACATATAAAACAGTCTATTATCGCAACACATATATGAGAAACGACGTAAACCATGTAAATAGTTAATTTTTTGCGGTGTGAAACTCGTTTCCAGCCTTTTTAACGGTCCAAACTTCAATAATGACCAAAATGAAGAATTTTGACGATTCACAAGTGAAAAAACACAAAATTATGAAGTTTATGATTATGAAAATGAAGGTTAAGAGAGATTTTTAGATGAAAATGTAGAGAAAATAAGAGGAAATGAAGATTTGCTTCTTTAGAATGAGAAAAAAGTGGTTGAAAATTCAATTTTAGAACTTTAAGAGATCAAAAATGGTGGTTCATGGTGGTTGAAAATATTGATGATGATGACATAATTGTAATTAAGAAGAAATGTTTAGGGTGTATTTGTTTTTTTGTATATTTCGAAATTAATAAATAAAAATGGAAAATTTGTAAATAATTCAAAAACCTATGGATATTATGGAAAATTCTTTGATGAATAGTAACTACAAAAAATGGTTGGTTTTAGGTTTGACTTGAATATTTAGGTTAATTTTAAAAAAGTCCAATTTTTATTATATTAAAAATAATATTTATATATTAGGTCATTTAAATAAAATATATTATCACACATAAGAATATTCTACTATAAACACTATTTATTTTGGATATTGCCTTATTTACTTTAACAAAATCTTATAAGATCTTTTGATTATTAATGTTAATTAATTCATAACTATTATTAAAATATTAGAATTTACTATTATTTAGATTTAAATAAGAATAAATATTTTTATTATATAGTATTTTAATTTATAAGTTAAAATATAAATTTAAGTTTAATAAAAAAATAAATTATACAAGATAAAAGTTATCTTATATGATTGTATGATTTTTTTAGTTTAGAGTTATTGGTATATGTTTGTAAATTAAATAAAAGAAATGTAGATTATTTAAATTACAAAATCTTTAAAATAAATTTTGATCAATGAGAATTATAAAAAAAATTAATCCATTTTCATTAGAAAACATTAAAAATTAACAAAATGGGTTAAATAGATAAATTCTTCTACTTTGATTCTTATATATTTATTTTAATTTTTAAAAATATATTAAAATAATAATAAAATATATATTAATATATGTTGTTACATAAAAAATTAAAAATGTGAATAAAATTATATATATTTATATATTAATAATATCGAACAAGATATATTAAGTTACATAATACAAAACATTAAATAGTAATAAACATTTTAACGATTTTCCATAAAACTTAAATATTAATATCTGCGCGGATTAAAGTCTAGTTTTCATTAATAATGAATTTCAAAGTACTTTAGATATGTCAAGTCCAATAATAGTAGATTGTAAATGAGTTTTTAAAATTTATGTTATTTTAATAAAAGTGAATTTGTCTATTTTGATACAAATCACCTAAAACCATGAGTTAAATAGACCCCGGTAAGCTTGTAGTACTTTCTGTACCACAATCTTCCAAGAAGAGAGTCTATGAATTGTACGCAATCCAAGACTAGTGGTCTCAGTTAAACGAAAGTCTGGAACTTTCTTTGGCGTGTATTTTTTTTGCTTGCTTACTTTTTCTTAACGTACAATTTGACACAGCCCGGAAAACAATTGGGTTAGGAAGTCCTGAACAGATTTACAAAAAGAGCTCAAGACAAGTTTTAAAGGCAGCTTTTAATTTAATATTACCAAATGATATCATCTCACGAGGTTCTCGTGCATAAAATCTAAAGCGGCAGTTAATTTGCAAATGATTCATATAAAATCATCCAACAAACATGATTTAAAGCAATTCCAGCGTAACACACAAAAGCCTTATATTTCCATTGGAGCGACGTCTTGGTCACCTGAACCACCACCACCCTGTTCTGCTGGTGCAGCCGCTTCCTCTTCCTCGGCTACTTTCTCAAATGTGTCAATCACCTTCTGTATAGTTTCTTGGTCCAAGAAGTTGAATGGTTCACCTACTCCTAGAACAGACACGGTGCAGAGAGAACTGTTGAGTGTTTCTCCTTGCAGTGTCTCCCTAACAGCCAAGATAGCATCTTTTATCAGATCTTCTCTTGAAGAAACCCAAAGCTCTCAAACCTGCGTTCCAGATAGGTCTTTGCGGCTTGTGAACGGGACCCAATAGCAAAAAGCTTGATACTCGAAGTAGTTTCCACTTGGGCAGTTGTAGTAAAGGTGGGCTCCAGACTCGTCCAATCCACCTACCAACAAACCCACGCCATAAGGACGTTTCCACGATCGTTGAGTACAGACCTATTCATAACGAGGACAAAACACAGTTACTCCTAGTTGTAGATCGATAAGAATCATTATAAAACCATTATTGGAACTTTCTTTGGACTTATAGGAAAAGTTTGAATATATGAGACTGAAGAAAATATAAGACCCATTTGGGAATTTTTCCTAGTAGCTGTCAAAAACCAAACAGCAGTGTTTTAATTCGTCATCAAAAGTGAGATGTCTCATCTAAGTTTCAGCATCCAGGCTTTTAACTACACAAGTTAGAACATTCTACTCGAAAGTAGATTGATAGCTGTTATCTACCACTTTAAAGGCAGACATAAAACTAATTGTATAATATGAATCGTGCTACTATCATCACCATGTTACCAAATCATCATAAACTAAGAACCTTTTGCAAAAGACTAACCTGGGCCTTATCAGCGAGATGAACGACGAGACGACCAACGGGAAGTGGAGACTCATAGGTGAAAGGAGTGGTTGATTGACTCCGATCTCATGTAGCGGGAGAGAACACGGCCATCGGCGGTGAGTCCAGCGATTGCGACGCCTATGTGGTCATCTACTTTGAAGATCTTCTTCTGATGAGGAAGAGAGCTCAGATTGGGCTTTGTTGACGCAAGCAAGGACCACATGGGAGCGAGATCTGAGTCCAATTGCGGCGGAGCCTTGCTTCACTGCTTCCATGGCGTATTCTACTTGGAAGAGACGACCTGTTGGGCTCCATGTCGTCACATCTGTGTCGTACTGATTCCTGAACATCTTCTTTTTGTTTTGATGTTTCTTTCTTTCTTCGATCGATAGGGTTTATAGAAACCAGAGGTTTCTTTTCCTTCAAAGCATGGATGCTCTTTCTCTTTCTCTTCATCTTAATAAACAAATGGGCTTATATTATATTTTTGTTGGGCTTTATGTTCGCTTCTCGGGTTATGAATTTTGGAAATTTACATAACCCCACCATATATAATAACGCCTTCTCATGTCCTCAAATGCCCCGTTTCCAAATTCTTTTGTCATGTCCTACTTATTAGGTATTGGAATTTTATGTCTTATTGATAGAGGAGAGCTCTAAATATATACAGAGGATGTCATGTACAAGAATGAAAGTTAGAATATACAACAAGAACGTTAGGGATTGATCTATTTTCTATATCTAATACGCCCCCTCAAGATGGACTGCCATCGGTGAGTCCAATCTTGATGCACAAGCTGTGGAAACGTGGTCTAGGAAGAGGTTTAGTGAGGACGTCGGCGAGCTGGTCCGTAGATGGACATGTGAGACGCGCAAATGACCAAACTAAACATGGTTACGAACAAAATGATAATCGAGTGCCAAATGTTTAATCCTAGAGTGAAAAAAACGGATTGGCAACTAATCAAGTTGCTATAATGTTGTCAAAGTATATTTTGGGCTTGACTGTGCTTCGTAGACCGAGTTCATTGAGCAGAGAGATCAACCAACACACCTCTGCTGCTGTTGAGGCAATTGAGCGATATTCTGCTTCTGTGGAGGATCTTGCGACTCCTGTTTGCTTCTTTGATGACCATGCAATAGGATGTCTCCCATAGTATACAATGTAAGCTCATGTAGATGTGTAATCGTCGTTATTGTCAACCCAATCAGCGTCAGTGAAGGCATGAAGAGATGGAGTGTTGCGCCGCGGGAAGAAGACACCTTGAGATATGGTTCCAGATAGGTATCACAAGATTCTTTTGACTGCTGTCCAATGGTCATTTGTAGGCTGATGCATGTACTGGGACATTCTGTTGACCGAAAATGAGATGTCTGGTTTTGTTAGAGAACAAGTATTGTTGACTTCCAACTACTGCTCTACATTGTTTAGGATCATCAAGTGGGTGGCCAGGACATGAGTGTGAGCTGCTCGGTGGAACACATCAGTGTAGATATTGTCTTGGCATTAGTCATGTTTTTCTGATGAAGTAAATCTGCAATGTAACGTTTTTGTGTAAGTAACAGACCAGTAGATGTATGAGTTGCTTTAATACCAAGAAACTATGATAAATTTCCAAGATCTTTAAGAGAAAAGCGCCGAGAGAAGTATTGAACAAATCTGTTTATTTGGATAGTATTGTTGCCGGTGAGTATAATATCATCAACGTAGACCAACATATACATCAACACTCCATTGTTGTTGTAGATGAAAAGAATTGCATCCGCATAAGAGTTCCTAAAACCACACGAGAGAAGGTAAGTTTATGCTCATTATACCAAGTCTGTGGGGCTTGTTTTAAACCGTATACAGCTTTTCTTAGTTTGCAGACAGCTGTGGGGTTATCCTTGTCTACAAATCCGGGAGGTTGCATCATGTAGACTTCATCAGCAAGATGTCCTTGCAAGAAAGCATGATTAACATCAAAATTATCTCATTTTCCAGTTGTTAGAAACTGCAACACTGAGAACTAGTCGGATGGTTGCTGGTTTGACGACTGGGCTAAACGTGTCATGATAATCAAGTCCTGGTCGCTGACTGAAACCTTTGGCTACAAGCCTTGCTTTAAAACGTTGGACAGATCCATCAGCATTCTTTTTGATAGTAAATATCCATCGTCACCCGACAATATTTTGTGCAACATCAGAGGAGACTAGATCCCACGTTCTGTTCTCAAGTTGAGCATTTATTTCCTCAGCCATTGCCTTTCCCCAACGAGGGTCTTTGAGAGATTCTGCTACAGATGTTGGAATCGGGTCCAGGTAAGGAGTGACTGTGGTGCAGAGATTAAGTTTGTTGACTGGTTTTCTCGGGCGAGTGGATACTCGAGTTGGAGCCGGCGGTGGAGTTGTTCTGGTCAGAAGCGATTCAGTTTCAGTGTTGTCCACAGCTGTTGGTGATGACGTAGAGGTGACATTTTGTTGTTGCTGAGTCGTCGCAATGATAGGAGAGGTTGCTGTGGTTGGGGATGATTGAGCTGAAGCTGTATGGGATTGTTTTAGGTTGATTTGTTGAGGGAGGTGCAGCCGGTGGAGATGTATTGGCTTGCGCATGAGAATGTTGTAACGGTATCACTGTCACTGCTGGCATTGACAAGGTTGTTTCACCTGCTATAATCATCATCACTGGAAGAAGTGGTTAGAGGTTTAGGCAGAGCAAAATGATAGACATATTCATGAAAGACAACATGCCTAGATGTGTAAATGCGAGAAGTGGTTAGATCTAAACAAAAATAAGCACTTTGAGTTATTGAGTATCCAAGAAAAACACATGTGTGGACCTAGGATCTAGTTTATGTGAAGCATATGGTCTTAACCATGGAAAACATAAGCAACCATAAATACGAAGTTTTGAAAAGTTAGGAGTTTGCCCAAAGAGTATTTGAAAAGGGGATTTTAAAGACAGGTTTGGGGTGGGCATTCAGTTTATAAGATATACAGCCGTTGCAAGAGCATAAGTACAATAAGACTTAGGCATGGAAGCGTGAGATAGTAAGGCTAAGCCGGTTTCAACTATATGCCTATGTCGTCATTCAGCTATACCATTATGTTCCGGCGTATGGGGAGGAGTTGTAAAATGAGAAATGCCATGAGTTGATAAAAAAGATTTTAAGCAATAAACTCTCCCCATTATTTTTGTAAAGAGTTCTCAGCTTGGTTTGAAATCGGTTTTCAACCAATGCTTTGAATCTTGTGAAAACATCATGAACCCGTGATTTTTGTTTCAACGGATAAAACTATGTATATCAGGTTAAATGATCAACAAATGACATAGTACTTGAAACCATCTATAGAAATCAATGGGGATGACCAAACATCGGAGAAAACTATATCCAATGGACAAGTAGAGACAAGAGTGGAAGTTGCAAATGGTAGTTTATGCATTTTATTAATTGAATAAGCAGTGAAAGGTTTGTTTAATAAAGCCATAGAAGAAATCGGCAAATCATACGAAGAAACCATAGTTTGAAGAATAGAAACAACATGGTGGCCTAATCTAGAGTGCCACTAAGATAGTGTAGTTCTAATAGCCGAAGCATAAGAAAGTTATGGGGACTGAGCATGAGTCCGATTTGGCCACTGATACGTTCCATCTCTAGGTTTTCCTTGAAGGCGAAGCTCCCATAATCAGATCTTGGACCTGGAAATAGGTTGGTGTAAAGGTTACAGAAACATTATTAGCTGAACATATCTGAAAAACTGAGATGAGATTCTTATCTAAAGAAGGAACATATAGAACATTATTTAATAAAAAATGATGTTTTAGAGAGGAAAGAGATAAAGAACCAGTATGAGAGATGGATAGACCAGAACTATCTCCAAGTAGGACATCATCACCACTACTGTAAGGAGTATGTGAGGACAAATTCGCAAGGTATGATGTCATGTAGTGAGAAGCACCATAATCCAACAATCATTTAGAAGTGTCGCCTGTCATCATTGCTGCATTTGCCCAAGGATGCCATTGTTGTTGCTGGTACGGGTTTCCATATGGCATGGTCTGCCATTGTTGTTGTTGATTCAATTGTTGCTGCTGAGATCCACATATGATTCTGAACTCCGGGCAAATTTGGCAGTATGACCTTGTGTTCCACATGCTTGACATCTTCCAAGATATGGTTTGGATTGACGGTTGTTGTTGTTGAAGTTTTGGTTGTTGTTTTTGTAGAACCGCGAGTTGTTGTTTCTTTTGTTAGGACGCCAATTGTTCTGCTGTGCTTGAGTTTAAGTTGCATTGGCTGTGATCGGAGTTTGTGTCACTGCAGCTGGTTTCCTTGCACAGGATCATGGCCTCACGATTGAGTAAACGTTCGTGGAGCTCATGAAACGCTATTGGTGTATCACGACCGTTGACTGTATCAATCTCTGGTTTGTATTCTTCACCCAAGCCAGCAAGTATTTGCTCAGTTAGATCTTCAGGATCAAGAGCCTTCCCAAGAAGAGCCAAGTCACCTGCTTTGGTTTTGATGGCACAAAGATACTCAGTGATGGTGCTTGTACCTTTAACACTCGTACGGATCTGATGTTTTAATTGCAGTATGTGCCCTCTGGCGGGTTTTCCGAATGTTGTGGCCAAAATATTCCACACTTCAAATGTGGTCGTTTCCATGGAAACCAGAGGTTGGATCAGTAAAGAGATGGATCCAATGATTGCACTATGGAGAAGACAATCCTGCCTACGCCATGGAGCATAAGCCGGGTTGTTGTTGTCTGTCCATCGATGATTATGGTAGGCGTTGGAGTTGCAGTTGTTTCGTCAATGAATCCCTGAAGTTCATGTCCTTCAAATAAAGCTTTGTTTTGTCTGCTCTACATGATGTAGTTGAGATTGGATAGCTTGGTAATGTTTGACATGTTGATGGAGAGAATCGATGAAGCGGGATCTCTAGCATTGTAGACAGAGGTGGGCTCACTAGATGCATACATGATTTTAAAAAACAAAGAGAAGGAGAAGAAACATAATTTGTCGTTAGAGTGAAGAAGAAAAGACGAAAAAGAAATAAGAGAGCGGCGTAAAGAATTAAGAGCCTTGCTCTGATACCATATTAGGTATTGGAATTGTATGTCTTATTGATAGAGGATAGCTCTGAATATATACATAGGATGTCATGTACAAGAATGGAAGTAAGAATATACGACAAGAATATGAACGTTAGGGATTGATCTACTTTCTATATCTAATACTACTTGTCCTCTAGCTAAAGTCAACTTTAGTGTGGAAGTAACCTTGTGGCTAAAGTTTAAGGGCTTCTATACTGAAGCATCGGGTCCGAATTTCAAACAATAAATTTATTCCAGTATGACGCGTGTCGGAGGTTCTAGAGTACTGCATACAGAACAATTCGTTGTGGTCATTTGCTGCGGAGAACATGTCTGACAAAGATGTCGTACATGCAGAACCGTCCATCGATCCAAGTGTTTTGGAGAACACTTCATGGTAGAGCAATATCTAGTGGAGTTGTTCATCAATATCACACATATTACATGTAGTTTTTCATCATATCTAATAGAATTATGGATTATACGATGATGATGTAATTGGTACACATCGTTAAAAGAAAGTCAACTTTACTAAAAATTTGCAAATTCAAAATTACCATTACTTATTAAACATTAATTAGTTAGTTAGAAAAAATCAGTTTTGATTAGATAAATCAAATCTGATCCAGATCCTCCACTTGTTCATCATTTATTAATAATAACATTAATTAATTATTAAAACAATTTTTTTTAAAAAAAATATTTTCTTCTTTTCTTCTTCTCCAAACATTATTAAATCAATTTTCAAACCTTGATTTACACTTAAAATGTTAACTCTTTCAATTTTAGTATTTATTCGACAATTATCACCTCTTATTGCATCATTATATATAAAGTAGAATTTCTTCACTTTTGAAGGCTCCTGACAGCGTGCGGGTTAAGGTTTATATCCTTAATTATGCAAATCTATCAAATTAATCATACAAAACTACTCTTGCCAAGAAATGTCAAATTGTAGCACTTAGTGATCAAACCCACAAGAGAGCGAGGGCACACAATAGATTTATTATAATTCTAATGGTTAAGCTAGGCAATATATATATATATATAGAATTTTTAAATTGTAAACCTATCAGGAATAGAAAAATATCCAAATTACTAAGTGTATGCAAATACTGAAAAGCGATAGATCTTGGGTTTCTAACAAGTGAATTATAATGGATTGAAAGCATGAAATTATTAATATGCGAGAAAATTATATTAACTAGTCCGACCTCCTCTTGTCCCAACTCTCGTATGCGAATAGAGAAGTGTACTGTCAATCGATGGTTAAGGCCTAATGTCGATCGACGCTAATCAAACAGGAAGTTTGTCCACTATGCTAACAACCTAGCTCAATGGAATCAATTATGGCACAGAACCTACTCTCGTCGTTGTCCATGTCCTAAGTTCAGGTTTCTAGTTAGTTACTTTAGAATGCAAGCATTGAACACAATTCCAAAGATTAATATTACTTCATCCTAGCAATCCTATTTTGGGGCTAATTCATCAATACCATTAATAACCTTAAATCAAAACAAGTGAATTACTAAGACATGATCAAAGAAACATGATGAACTGAACACTATAATGCATAAAATAAATAATAGGGTTCCAATACAAATCTCTGAAGGAGTTTAGATATTCTCTCCTAAACTATTAATGCAAGAAAACCAAAAGCTATAAAAATAAAACGTGTCTCTTTTGTCTCCCTGTTTTGAAACCATATAAACTAGGTTAAAACTCGTCCATGAGAATTCTCATAATTTGTCATGACTTGGGCTTGAAGTAGGCCAATACTCTGCGAGTGGGCCGTCAATCGACAACAAGGATGCTAAGTCGATCGACGGTCATGCTTGACTTTGACTTGTACTTAGCTGAACGTGAACAGCTATGGATATCTCTTCTGAATGTTATAGAAAGCTCCATAATCTCCATAATTCTCCAGAACGTGGGTGGACCACCTGAAAATACTCTATACAGACTCCAAGCATATATAATACACAATAAATAGGGCTGATATCTTAGCCTAAAAGTCATAAATATCAGGCTTTTTCAACTCCCCAAGCCTTAACCTTTTGCTTGTCCTCAAGCAAAACAAGGGTAGCCCTGTGAAAGAGGTTTCAAAAGCGGGGACTCACGTAATGTATAAGTATAACTATCACCTCTACTATATTGCAACTTCATCAAATAATGCCCTGTCCAAGTATAGCGACCAAATTCATTTTGTCAGCAACTCAACAAATACTAATTTGACTCACCCATCTCTGATCTCTTTTTTTTTTGCATAAAAATAAAGTGCAGGCTTTACCTTGGGAGTATCGATCAAAGGACACATGGACTCAACTCCTGCAAATCTGTGACACAGGTATAAAGTCTTTCATGATCCATTTCTTCCTTTTTTCTCTCAGAATCTTTTTAAATCTCAAACTCAATGGACAACAATTCTGATACGGTCAATCTTGCCATCTTATTTTCAATTTTTTTTAACAAAGTTGTAGATAAAAAGTGGGGTCATCAGTAATGTACTTATCCATTGCTTCCAACAATGTGTGATCATTATTTTATGAATTAGAATAATGGGTTCATATATAATTTACCTACCCCTCTGTATCTTCAAGGAAATTATTTTAATCTTTTATTTTCTTTTTTAAATGCTGAAGAGAGAGAATGGAATCAGAAGCACACAAACTTGTACCTTACAAACTTGCAAAAGGAATCAGATCCGATGTATGTCAAGCCGCAATGCAAGCAAAATAGCCAGTATTAGTTTGGAGATCATCTTTGGTTCCTTCAAACTTTCTTAGTAAGTGTGATCTAATGGCATGATATTCCACTTTGACATCTTTAGTAATCTCTGCAATCAACAAATCTAAGAACGGTGCTATAGTGTGGTTAGTCAATAAATAAGTTCTGATCAAAATCTCCTCCTTGACTCAATAAAAACTTTTCAAAAAAAAACAAAGTAAATAAAAAAATATAAAAGGTCAAAATAGATAACATCAGCAAACTCCCCCAGACTTAAAACACTGTCCCAGTGTTATCCCGTCCAGTTCGAATAAGGGAAAAAAATCATAAGTAAAAGTTAGAGAGAAAGATGAAGTTACCAAACTCCTTAAGGAGTATCTACCGATGGTAAACCATCCAAGCCGTCGACCGATGGTGGTTTCGAACTTTTCTGCTCCTTCCTTGAAACCCTAAAATAATTAACTAAAATCATAATTAGTTACAAAATGGTGAAATACCCAATTAAAACTTACTACACAGTGAGTTACCTCCCACTCAGCGCTTGGTTATAGTCTTAAGCTCGACGTTTGGAATTTTGGACTAGGAAGGTGGTTTATCGAACCAATGTGGAAAGCAGGTATCTACATACTCTCTGTCCGTCTGAAACCATGCAATGATGAAGATTCTCACAACATCTTCTCCTCTGGTTCTCTGGTTGTCCAACTTTATTTGAGCAGTTTCCATTGTAATCATCCTTTCATGGAGTGTTTGAATGCATCCCGTCAGAATGTTAAGCCTGGCATCTGTGGGCTCTGAAATATCATCCAATTTATGGTAGATATCATTCCTTATCAAGTCTTGAGAAAGGTAAACGTCATCAAGCTCGTTTTCCAATAACTCGTCTGTTACTACCCTCTGCGGAAATGCTGTATGTTGGCTATCAATCGATGGCCAAGTGTTGTCGTTGGTCTATGCTGATCTAACTGCTCCAATCGAGTGTTGTTGTTGAATGATCTGATGAGTGCAGTCTATGTTCTGCTTCAATTCTTCCATGGACGTGGTTAACCAGCCCATATTGTCGCTGGACGGGTGGTATAGGTCATCAAGCCTCTTGTGATAGTAATCTGTAATCATCTTATGGGCTCTGTAAATTCCATGTACCATGCTGTCCACTTCTTGTAGCTATAAGTTGATGTGTCTGGTTTGGCTATGCGAATCTCTGCTGCATACTCTGGCAAACATAGATGAGTATATTCATGCATGTTGGCTCGATCAAAAAATCTCCCTGATGTCCTCCTCAGATACATTGATGATTCTACCATCCATGGCTCGTGCATTGTCGTGCTCATCTCTGTAACCTCCACACTCGTCTCGCTTCACCCCAATGCAATCTTCTCCGATTGTTGTTGAAAGATCTAGATCCATATTAGGTGAGACCGTCGATCGATGGCAGACGTGTCTTGTCGCTCGATGCTGGATCTATAGTTTCTTTCAACCGACTGAAGCCTCTAGATTTCCAGAACTCAAATGTATCATGCTCAGCTACTTCTTCTGGGTAAAGTCTAGCTTGGTATGCCCTGTTGCAAACTCATGGTAATGTTTTCCAGTGTAGACAATTTGTTTTGGACTATATTCTTCGTTCTGATATATGGCTTGAGTATCGGTCGATGGTTGAGGTGTGAAATCGACCGATTATTGTAAGCTGAGACCGTTGATTGACTGCTTAAGCTGAGTGTCGATGAATGCTATATCCTCAGATTCTTTCTTTAGCTCAAAATCACAGAAGCTTGTGGCAATAAGACTTGCTTCTTCCATGGCAAGACCACAATGCCTTATAGTCCTCATCATACTCTTGGTCAGTCGGATCATATCCTAAATCAGGATGGTGAGTGTCGATCGGTTCTAAAGGGTTGGTGTCGACCGATTGTTGAATTGTGTCACCGTCGACCTATTGTCTGGGTTAGATGTTGATCAATGCTCCATCATCCGACTCCTCTTTGTGCTCATAGTCGCAAAAACATGTAGCCATCAAGCCTGGGTCATCACCCAATTCAATTAGAGTAACCTTGTTCTTGGCTTTAATAGGTTCATAAAAATTATTTGAGTCTATTAAGGATATATACAACCTTTTTGTCTTCATGTCGCATATAACTCCCATTGTGTCCATGAATGCTCTTCCAAAGAATAAGGAAAGAGTTCCAACCAATATTAATATCCATCACATGGAAGTCCACTGGGACTAAGGTGTTGGCAAATCTGCACGGGACGTCTCTGGCTATCCTTCCTGAATTCACCTTGGAGCAGTCCCCAAAAGTGAATGAATCATTATAAGGCTCCACTTCCGGGCTCAGATTTTCTGTCATAGCTCTAAGCATGATGCTGACTGCTTATCCATTATTGAAGATGGCATTGGGATACTCGTTGCCTTTGATAAAACATGGAATCACGAACTTCTCAGGGTTACTTTTCTTCTTGAGAGTGATATTATGCTTCAGCTTCTCTGTGAGGCTATTGAACATGCACTCTATGTCCTCATATCTCTCCTTGGATTCCCTGAAAAACATACACAATCTATGAGTATTAGTACGCTTCATCAAATGGAGTATCTATTTTTGAAAATTCTTTTCGCAAAGCCATCCTCTCTTGCTTCTCTGCGCAGATGTTTAGGAATTTCCTGCTTCCTTCTGGAGTGTCTTTCTGTTGTCATGGGCTCAGGTGTATTAGCATTCTGTTTTGGAGTCTCCCTACTCGGATGTCTGAAGAACAAGCTTGCATTCAGACTTGGTAGACGAACTGGTTCTGCTGTTGAAAACCATCGATCAATGTTAATGTCTCGACGTCGATCGATGTTTGAAGATTCACACGAAGCTATAAACTCTAAGGGTTCCATCGATCGATGCTCAGTAGTGGGTGTCGATCGAAACCAGTGAGAACTACCAAAAGACATATCACTTTCTACTCATAAATCTCCCTCTTAGAGTTGTTCTCTCTTCACATCTTGCCAAAAATCATCACCTATCAATGCACTGATGTGGAGTTTCTGAGCAGATTCCTCCTTCTCCTAAATTAGGGTCTCATTTCTCTGAATGGCCTCACTTGTCTGGACCAATTGATTCTCCAAATTCTTGACATGAGTGATGAGAGTCTCAAACTTTGTGTTGAGGTTGATGTACAGAGAAAATATCTTCCAACTGAAATTCACAATCATCTGCTGCCTGCTCCAATACTTTGTCAACAATGGCTTCCAACTTGCTCTCCTGAGTCTCTGGATGTGGGTTTTGATAAGAAGATCCAAACATGTAGTTATTACCAGGCCTCCTCTTACTCCTCCTACTCCTCCTCCTCCTCCTCCTCCTCCTCCTCCTCCTCCTCCTCTAGTTTTCACTTCTTGCTTCCTAAGAAATTTCTGAACACTGTCCAGCTTTGCCTTGACTTCATCTTTCTGCTCCTTGCTCAAAGCTAGAGCTGATTTCTTCCTCTCATAATCAGTGTTTGCTAGACGCCAAGTTCTCAATAAGCCTTGTTGCTTCTTCTAGACTTCTAGTGCTGAAATTCCCTTCACTAGCTGTGTCTAAAACCATATGGTACTGCATATCAATACCTCTGAAGAAGGTGCTAAGTAGTTGCAACTCGTTGAAACCGTGGTGTGGGGCAGTCTCTCTGGTTGGACTTGAATCTGAACCAAGATCTTCTTAATGATTGTCTCAGGTTCTTGTCTGAATGTAGTGATTCTGCTTCTCAAGTCCTATGCTCTTGCATCATCAGGATAATTTGCGACTTTCTTGAATCTTGTCATTCTTGGAAGTCTGTGTTCCAGATGTCTAGAGATCCTGGTGGTAGTTGGCTTAATGACCAGTGAGTTTCAGTAAAGTCTTGTAGTTATTCTTTGAAAGCCTTACATTGAACTGTAGTCTCTCATATTGGTATCTCGTCTATTAGGTCTTTTTTATATAGCAGATACATGATGATTCTTCCTCTATATCTCCGGTATTTGATGTTTCTCTATTTTCCTGTTAATGCTTCAAGTTATCACGTTATGTCATTGCGTGTTTCTTTATTTATTTTTTGTCTGTCTCGCCGCCATCTTGAAATGCGGTAGTAGGACAGATTGAATTGATCTCAGGTAGTTTACTTTTTTTGCTCCTCACTAGAAAGAAGGTATGACGGGTACTAATAGGTTGCTTGTGTTTTCAGGTTAGACATTAGGAGAACGGTGGGTCAATGAGTGAGTATTCATGGCTTATTGGTCATGATCATGTAGTCCTTTTTGGAGTGCCAATGTTGTGCGTTGGCATTATCGTTCAGTTTGATTGCTTACTTCGCGTTCTCTTGCTCTTCGCGTCAGCATGTATTCTGTAGTTCTCAGGCGTTTCACACGTGTCTCCCATTGAGTGCATACTCAATTCTCTGTAATCGTTGCTATTTATCGCAGATGGACTCTTTCAAGTACATTTGGTTGACGCATGCTCTCTCTCTCGTCATCTTGGACATCCAGGGAGCTTAGTGATTGTCACAACATCTGATGCTGTGAACTTACATGGTCGTGCGCTCGCATGGGTTGCCTTCTTCTCTTCAGCGGTTTTTCAGTTGTTAGTGTTTAGTCTGGAGTTCGACTTGTTTGTGGATTACTTATCGTGTTCGGTGTAGCTGGTTTGTATGGCTTGTTTTCGTTTTTCGATCGGACTGTCTTTGGTCGTATTTTCTTCATTGCGCGTGATCAGGAGCGTTCGCTATTAAGGACAAAACTCTCTGTCATGTTTTCTAAGTTTTCTCCAAATAGTTTCACTCTTGGTTCTCTCTTGCACATTTCTGGTCACTTTGTTTGTTCGCTGCCTACCGCTGGTTCATTGCGTCACTCTCAGCTGGATATATAACATAGAAGTACCTAATTATTTAGCATAATTTGTCAGCTCAATATCTTTTTATAGCCTAGTAATTACCATCATAACACATATAAGATCTAAACTCAGCGGATACCTCTCCTATTCTGTCGCTCTAAGTGTCGCCAATTTTGACAAGCTGTTCGAGTTCTGATGTTTATATTTTCTGTTCCATTATGTCTCATCTATCAAATTAACTTCTGATTGAGATTACTACCGTTTATCTTTGCCGCATAGTGTACTTGCGTGTGCTATTCCACTTATTTCAATCCTCTGGGATCGACTCCACTCACTAGATGAATTGTCAGTATGGAACTCACTAAAATTTCTACTGTATATTGATCTTTCTCTAACCTCAAACTGGGTTACAGCTCTCAAGGTATACTTATTAGTTTAGTTCATTTAGAATCTTTATTACCTTGAACTATTCAATGTAATACTCGCGTATAAGTATCTTATTAAACTACTCATACTGTCTGAAAATATTGACAAGCGCAGATGTATCTATTGCTGGTTCCTTCGTTTGCCAATTTAATCATATATAATGGGATTACCTTAGACTATGATTATTAAATCCACCTTGCCTATCAGATAGAAACAATATACTTTTAACACTCTTTCTGAGATAGTCTGACCTCCTCATCTTTTGTCCAAACTCCATATGGCCTGACATGGACTGCAATTTGTGACGTTACGCGTATGCGATCCGTCATTCGTTCCTGGTAGGCCTAATGTCCGATTGACGCTAATCACCCTCTAAGCTTCAATTGGATAGTTTCGCTCGCTCTCCATGGTCACTATGCTAATTAGACTAGTCCTCACTTATCGCAGTCTTAACATTTACTTCCAGCTAATAGAGAATATCAAGGTCTTATGGCTACAAATCCTTAGCTCCTCGAGTGTCCCTATTTGTCGGTATAGTTTCCAGAGTTTCTAGTTGCTAGCTACCTCCTACTGATCACCCGCGCATATGATTTGAAACGTCATATTATATTCCATAACGATATCTCTTCGATATTGATTTTCTATCACTATGGATCTTCTGGATTACTGTTACGGGACTAAGTGTCTACTCAGTACCATTAATCAATTCCTAAATCTTAACAATTTGTGTCTGAATTACTAGCACCTCTATCAATCAGAAGTTATCACATGATGAAACTGGAATACTGTAGAGACTGACACTAAAGATTCTAGAGAAGTGAAGTGATGTGGCGTGTTGTGTTCGGAATACATGTTATACTCATATTGTAGGTATATGAGTTCTCTTCAGCTTCTTCCTCTCGCTCTACGCTACTATACTTTCACCAGCAGATCTGGAGTTACATATCTTTGATCTACTGTCTATTTTCATTTATGACATCAGTTTTAAGGAGATGTCTTTTTCGTCTACTGCTTTGCTTTTATTAGAAACCAATATAAACTAGGTTCAAAACTGTCCATCTTTCAGCCTATTCTACAGGTGATCCATTCTATCTGTCTACGTGACTCTACGCGTGCTTCTGACGTCTGGTCTCTCCACAATCTCTATTCTCCTCTCGTTATTGTGGACGCTGTATCTTCTCGAATAGGACTCAGAGCGATATTTTGCTGATCGATCGAGGTTGGTCTAGTAGGCTAGATGGTTATCGGTTGGGCTCTCTACTCACGATATACGTATAGGATCGAATTGGACGTTGGAGGATGAGAGGTTTGTGAGATTTTGGACTACCGTCCTTGTTTTTTGAAAACTGACATTCTTAGTCGAGAGCGGCGCACATACATCTTCGCTCCCGGTGGTATGTTACGGCCTTGGTGGAGTTCTTTAACAGTTGGCATTGGTGAACTCTCTTGATGAATTGACTCCTACTAGACGTATTTTTCAAACATATATACTGGATCCTAGACTTATACTGGTATATGTTCTTCGTTGACTGAGAATCTTAAGTCCTGGACGGCCGACTGGCTGTCACTAGTACAGTGCGTGCTACTAGGCTTCGGTACTCATCCCCACTAAATCCAGCTCACGTGATTACCCAGGAGACTCATGTCTGGCACGTGTCTTACACCTGTCATATTATACGAAAATTCGATCTATATTTACTGTTTGGTACATATCGTTGCGTAGTGGGTATGAGTCTTGGGGCTCTTTCTTGATATCACGCTGGTTCTCTAACAACTCCAGTCGGGCTGATCTAATATCGAAAGGGAACTATAGGCTAGATGGTTCTCGGCAGCATTTAATAATTTCCGGCACTAATCCATGACCCGTCTCTCTCGAGTCACATCACCGTGTCATTTCTCACGGGTGTTAGTCAATCTGCTCAGCTCCCAGATAGCATGTTTGTGCAAGGGTCTAACTATAATTTCCCATTGAGTCACGTACCATGCTTTCTTTGTGCTTGACTAAGGTACTGCCTATTATGGTATGTCTGCACGACGCATCATACTCTTAGGCTGAATTCCGCTATCTGGTTTTCTTGTGGTGATTCCTCTGGATATATTTTTCGGACAATTCTTATTGGATATACATTGTTCTTCCGGTCGTCGTACTTATACCTTAGCCTTAATGAAGGTTTTGACCTTAGTTTGGTCGTTTTTTGTACTCCTTGGCTCGACCATCGCAGCCGCATTCGACTTCACGAGCACTATGGCTTGTTCTTTAGTCTCAATATTCGCTTCGTTGTATATTGTATATCAGCCTACTCTCTGCAAATGTGAGGTGGACTATGGTCTTATAACGACTCTGAAACTCCATAAATTGACAGTGCTTGATGTAAGAATATTTTTATATTCTATGTGACCTATGTATCTATTGGTTTTAATATAAAGTTTAAGTTCCTATTAATTATTTTATACTCTAATATAAAGTCGATATCGTGATGGATCGGTTTCGAATAATGGTTGACATATGAGTGTATTGATAACGCTCTTACTTTAGCCGTTAAATTTATAATACATATACTCCTATGATCATATACATATTTATTATAATTATTAAATTATGGTCTATAATATATGGAAACGAAGAGTTTGTGTTGGAGTTTTTGGAAGAGTTGTATACTTCACACACAACTCTTCGACTAATATAAAAAAAGTCCTTGTGCTTGTGTTGTTTATGATTATAAGGAAAAACCGAAGTTTTTTCAAAAAACACACAGCAATAATATTGATCAATGAAATGAGAAGACTATAGGAAGTTTTTGGGATTTCCTTGTCCATCAAGAAATCACCAAGAAAAAAAAGGTTTAAAGGGGAAAATATCAAGAGGTGGGGATTGCATCCAAGAATGGATCAAAGTTTAGTGTTTCTAACCATCTTTAGAATCTGTTAAGATTGAATTAATGCAAATCTAGATTAAGGTCTTGGTGTTAAAAATAAATTATACAATTGGTATCAGAGACAAATTAGATTTAACTAATTCACTGTAATTTGTTCTCAATGGG